>JASDQU010013146.1:0-11479 GCA_032191745.1 Picea mariana | reverse complement strand
AATTTAAAAGAACTTGGCCATGCTTCAACGGTATGGACCAAATCGTTGTTGTTGCATGGGGCTCCATTGAATTTCTTTTATGCCTTCTTTTATTCTTATTCTTTTTCTTTCTCTTTTCTTTTTCTTTTTCTTTTTCTTTTCTTTTCTCAAATTATTTGCAGAATGGACAATCATTTGACAAACAAAAACACTTAAAGAGATAACATTTTAGTCACCAGTTGATCTTATAAATTATAGGGTTATAATAGTGGCTCCACCTAGGGATGGTAATCTCCTTGTGAAGTGCCAAGAATCCTGATTCTTGATGTTCTGAAAAACTTTCTCCATAGTTGACTTTATTGCTCGATTGGTTTTATTTTTGAAAACTGGAAGACAATGTCCAGTGGCTTAGGGCCTTCTCTGCAGGCTTCAACCATCTGATCAAATTTATTTCACTCAAAAACTTGTAAACAAAATGAAAATGTCTCGTACAATGGAAAAGTGTGACTACAGGTCCCTACTGAGGAGGTGAATAGTGCTTCAACATTTTGCTATTTACAGGTCCTCCTGACAAATTTGTCCCATCATTGTTGTTGAGCAAGAAGGCATTATTTTCTCTGAATGCTTGAATCATGTAAGGTCCCTTCCATAGACTATCGAATTTTCCATGCTTCCCTTTATCCTCATTTCAGGCATCCCATCTCAATACTAAGTCACCTAGCTCAAAGTCATCTTCTTTAGTTCTTTTGTCAAAGATCTTTTTAATTCTTTCTTGGACAACCTGAGTTTTGTTGTATACTTCTTCTCTGGATTGTTGCAAGTGGATCATCTGGTTTATCCTTCTTTGGGAGTTGTTTGGCTCGGCTTGCATCTCTTGCAACAATTTCATGACAGTAACTCCTAAGGAAGTGGGAAAAACTGCCTCAGTGCCATAGACTAGCTGATATGGTGACATACCAATTGACCTCTTGGTGGTTAGTCTATCGACCCATAGGGGGAAAACCAACTTGTTATGCCATGATTTTTTGTTTTCTTGCAAAGTCTTCTTAATAATGTTCACCAGGGTCTTATTGGATGACTCCGCCAACCCATTTCCCTGAGGGTAATAAGCTGTGGAATGACCCAAACCAATATGATACTGGTTGCAAAAGTCTATGAGCTTCTTAGATCGGAAAGCAACTGCATTGTCAGTTATAATATTTCTAGGACATCCAAAACGAGACAAGATATTATTTTCAAGAAATTTAATAATGACAGAATCATTAGCTTGCCTGCTTGGTACAACTTCGATCCATTTTGTGAAATAGTCTGTGGCAGTAAGAATCCACCTGTGCTAGCCAGAAGAGGGAGGATGTATTTCTTCGATAAATTCTAATCCCCATTGTTGGAAAGGAGCTTCAACAGAGATTGGTTTCAGGGGCAAAGGAAGAAGCTTCTTTTTGCCCTTGAAAACCTAACATTTATGACACAAAGTCACCTTCTGATGCACATCAGTGAATAACGTAGGCCAATAGAACCCAGCTCTGAGAATTTTATTAGCTGTGTTCTTCCAGCTTAGATGACCACCACAGTCTCCAGCATGAAAATCCTGTAATACTTTGTCAGCTTCATCTTTTAACAGAGAATTCAACAAAATACCTCAAGGATCCTTCCAATATAGATTGCCTTCTAAAATGCAAAATTTTAATGCCTTTAATTTAAAAAACTTAGCTTTAGTTTTGGTCAGTCCAGGGGGAGCTTGTAAGTTATGCAAAACAAATATCAGGTCTGCATACCATGGAGAGTTCAGAAATACCACATTCATGCTTGGAGTCGCCTGCTCTCCCTGTTCATCTACTGCAGCTAAGAGATTAATATCAAGAGCATGGAAATTGGATTCAGCCATTAACTTTGCTAGACCTTGATCTTTAATCAATTTAGTAGGCTTAATCTCTATGCCATATTCCATAATGACAACAGTCCATTTTCCTCTTCGGCTGTCTGGGTTGTCCTGAGTTAAAATGTCTTTTACTACCATGTTCAAAACATAAGCGATGGTGTGGGAATGGAGAATATATACTCCAAAATCCTTTATGGCTTTCACTAGGGCGAAAGCTTGTTTCTCCATTATTTTATAACTCAGCAGTATCTCTTAATGCTTTACTGAAAAAGGCTATGGGCTGTTCATACCCTTCGCTGTTTTTCTGTAGTAATACTGCTGCAATGGTATGTTCAGAAGCGAAAGAAAAAAGATAAAAATCTTTGGTGAAATTAGGACTGATCAAGACTGGAGCCCGTGTGAGTGCATGTTTAACTTGTTCAAAAGACTGTTTAGATTCAGTATCCCATTTTATTTTTGTGTCCTTTTTTAACATGTTTGTGATGTTCCTGAGAAGCTCGGCCAGGTTAGGTATGAATCTTCTCAGAAAGTTTATTTTCCCAATGAAGGATTGTAATTCTTTGATATTCCTTGGGTGTTCCAATTTCTGAATGGCTTCTATTATGCTGGGATCTATCTTAATTCCATCCTTAGAGATTATGTGCCCCAATAGTTTACCTTCCTCTAATCCGAAAAGACTTTTCTTAGGATTCAGAGAAATCCCAAATTTCCTGCATTTCTTAAATACTCGTCTGAGATGTCTTAAGTGCTCGTCATCAGATTGGGAATACACAGTTACGTCGTCCAGATAAATGAAAATAAATTTGCCAAGTTCTTCCACAAAAGCGATGTCCATCGCTCTTTGTAAAGTGGCCCCAGCGTTCATCAACCCAAAAGGCATTTTCACGTACATGAAGGTGCCCCAAGGTGTTGTGAAGGCTGTTTTCTCTTGGTCATCTGGGTGAACGAGAACCTGGTTATAGCTTGAGAAACCATCCAGTAAGGAGATTCAGCTGGATCCAACTACCTTTTGTAAGATGTGGTCCATTTTCGGCAATGGATAGTTGTCCTTTAGAGAAACTTTGTTCAGGTTTCGGAAATCAATGCAAAGCCTGATTTCCCCAGACTTCTTTCGGGTTGGGACAAGATTTGAAATCCATTTTGAAAATCGCAAGGGAACTATGATTTTAGCATCATACATCTTTTTAATTTCTTTTTCTATCAAGGGAAGTAACTTGGGATTGATTCTCCTAAGTTTCTGTCTGAAAGGTTTTTGATCTTTTTTTATCAGGATCCTATGTTGTATGATGCTTGTGTCATAAGATTTTAAATTTTCGTAACCCCAAGCAAACACATCCGCATATTTTTTGAAAAGTTCAATGTATTTGAGTTTCTGCTCAGGAGGTAAGGATTTAGAAAGTTTTACTATCATGGGCTTCTCTTCTCTCCCTATGTTAACATCTTCAACCTCTTTACCACTGGCTTCAATTTTTGGTTTTTTAGCTACATCATTAAAATAAAAAAGGTCTTCTAAAGGAACTAAACCCCTAGGTAAAACATTACTTTTTAAGTGAAGAACATCAGATTCTATCTCATCTTCACCTAACTCTTCTGAATCTATCTTATTTACACTATCATTTCCAAAATCAGATTTATTTGCATTTTCATCCTCGTTTTCTAAGTCTATGTTTGTACACTCGAAATCATTTTTGCATTGTAGAAAATCTTCAATTTGGTCATCGTTCCCAAATATCTGCCAGTATATGATGTTGTCTGGGACAGTCGGTCCGCACTTCACCTCCACCATGTATGGGCGAGTGGAACGAAAAGATATCTTGCATGTAGCTGCTAACGTAGCTAAACCATCTGCTAAAATATTCTGTCCCCTGAGCATAACCTGTAAATCAACTTCAGTGAAACATTTAAGGGCATCCAAAACAACATTCCTATAAGCTCTGAGACGAGGATGTTTTGCTGCATACTCACCTTTGATTTGTTTGATAATTAATTCAGAATCGGCTCTTACCATGATTTGTTTGGCACCAACTTTCTTTAGAAGTTTCAGACCGAGCATCAAAGCTTCGTACTCGACAATGTTGTTAGTGCATTGAAAATTTAATTTGTAAGAATGGTTTTCCGAATACCTGGATTTGTGATTGTGCAACCAAACTCCTGCTCCAGCTCCTTCTTTGCTTACAACTCCATCAAAGTCCATGCTCTAGAAATCTGTTGGCAATTATTCATTTATCATGTTTTTCTTTCTTTCTGGCTCAGTGATTTCTTGGCCTTCTTTCGGATCAAGTGTATCTTCTTTCAGCTGAGTGATTTTCTCTCCTGTATCGCCGTCGTTATACAAGATGAAATAATCTAAGTCAGAGTGTGCAGAGTACAGAGGATAGTTATGTGGATTTTTTTGGCTGCTGACCATATATTTCATCAACGTTTCTCTGTACAATCTTCTTTGTTGCCCGAATACTGGGATGGTGGCATACGACATATCCAACTGCAAAGTACCTTTCAACTTGGCTCCCCAAGACCTGGACAACAACATACCATATTTCGGGGGAATGTTTGTGACCACAACATCCATAACCATGCTTTTTGCTGAAATCTGAACTAGAGTGATACATAAGTCCTTGATCAATCCGATACATCTGACTTTGCTGGAGTCAAAAGAGTGTAAGTCCTTGTAAGGTCTGGTGACCTCGAGTCCCAGTTTTTCCATCACTGCTTTAGGCATCAAGTTATGGGAAGCACCTGAATCTAACATAACATTATGCAGAATCAAGTCGTGTATATTAAAGCTGATGTAAAAAGGAGCGACATCACCATTGTCAGTCTAACCATCAACTTCAGGGCCAAATAGGAGTTCAGGTTGATCATCGGTAAGATTTACAGTGTCCGAATGATTCGCTGATCCAACAATTAAGGCCTTCGTGCCTATATCAGGTTCAATGCTCAACGCTTTGATCACCTGCGATAGGTAAGCGTCCTTACTCATCAACTCGGAAAGGGGAATGAGAATTTTCACTTTGGCTAATTCCCCTTCGAGGCTGAAAGGACTAGGTGCTTTGCTTTGGCTCAACAATTCTGATTTGTCCACCATAGTCTTCTGGGTAGAAGTATTTGGTGAGTTGGTTGATGAAACCTTAGTCTGCATTGATCTTTGTAAAATGGTAAGGTTTCTTTTTGCTGGAGCTTCAGCATTACCTTTCTCAGGGATCTTCTTGGTAGGAGGCTCAGGGGCTTTCTTGGTTTCGACCACTTTCTTCGTTTCGGTTACCTTTTTTGGGGAATTTTCGTCCGTCTTCTTACTTCACAAATTGTATTGCCTGTGTACCTCCACAATGGCATTTTCAAATGCCTGCTGTTTAGTCTCTTCAGCTTCTTCGCTCACCTGCATTTGAGAAAGAAGGAAAAGTTCTTGCTCTTCCTGAGTGAGGAAAATAGCTTTGTTATTGTGAATGCCCATGAGGTTTATGTGTGTGTCCTCCAATTATTCAATTACCTCTTCTCCTTCATTGGCATAATTTTCTTGTAGGGGTGGTCTAATCTGTTGATCAGGACCCCTCTGTTCTCTTTGATCCCTGGGATCTCTCTGCCTGATTTGAGGAGGATTCCTTCTGAAGTTAGGATTCCGAATTTGTGGAGCAGGTTGATTTTCTCTAGGAGGATTTCTTTCGGATACAGTAAGTCTCTCCATCATCCTTTCCATTGCTCTAGCTAAGAATCCAATTTGGTGTCAGAAGAATATGTAGAAGGTTCTTCTTTAATCGTGACTCTTCTTTCGGTCCTCTGCCGTGCCCTTTTAGCCAAAAGGTTGGCCTCCACACTTATTGCGTTTTTCTGCATGTCCTCCAGGGTGGTGGAATTTCTTTCCCTTGATTGATATGACATATCAACGCCGAAACCGTCAGGGAATTTTATCAGTGCTAAACCTTGTGGGGGTTTAATATCGGCTGGAATTGCATTGTACAGATTATTGAAGCGGGTGAAATAATCTTGAACTGTCTCACCTTGATTCCTTCTGATGTTTTCGGATTCTGACAAGATTTGGAGAGGATTTTTCTTTACCTCCCATCTGTCTAGAAAATTTCTTTGAAACGCTGTAAGGTCGAGCACTGAGGCATCATGTAAACCTTTGTACCATTTCTTAACGTCACCGGTCAAACTCTGTGCAAACAATCTCATTTGAACGTCAACTTCATCTACTTCCTGCCGATCAAAATAGTCATTCATTTTATCAACGTGTTGCTGTGCGCTCAAGGGCCCTGCTCCATTGAACTGTGGAAGTCTCGTTTGATAATCCCGAGGCATAGCATGTAGAGGTGCGGCCAACACCAAGGGAGCATATCTGGCTGCCATGATAGGTGGATGAGGTGGGACAACAACCTGGATGACAAGTGGGGCGATGACAGAAGATGAGGAGGAGGAGGGGCTTGCTGGCACAGAGTGAGCGGTTTGAGGTTTTGTAGTGGGAGATTGTATTTCAGGAGTCCGGGGTTGTAGGCTTTTTGGGTCTAAAACAATTTTAGTTACGAAGCTATCTGATTTCGTTCTAAATAGGCTTTGCTCGAAAATGGTGTCAAATTCGAGATCTTGAAGGGTAACAAGTTCCTGTGGGAGGGAAAAGGACTTGTGAAGGGGACTATGACTCCCTGAACCTTCTGTAACGGTCTTCTTTCTAAGTAACTGTTCTGGATTATCAGTCGCTATTGCGAGTTCTGGGTCTGGGTGAGATCGAGTATAAACTCTTTTAGGAGCCAGATTTTTTAATTTTATGAGTCTGAAATTAATATGCACAAGTTTTTAACAACCTCTAAACATTATTTCTTTCTCAGATTTAAAATTTTTTTAGAGACAAGGTCTTCTTCTCGGGAAAAAGAAAACGTGGGGTTAAAAGTTTGTTCAGTTCCCCAGTATGGTCGCCACTATGTTAACGCTCTGTAAATTGCCAGAGGTTGTTAGGAAAGAAGAAATCTACGAGAGGTAACTTTATCCAACCACTTCGAAACTGGAATCTAGCCCTACCAGTTTCAGAGAGGGATCTCTCTGTATGATTTAGCTATGTTCTATCTTTGAGATATTAGGCTAGTTAAATAAATAAGATTGATTGGTTTGTTGTTTTTGTCGAGTTGGCTGAAGGGGCTTTACGCATCCATTGGGCTATGGGGTCTGTGTTATGAAGATAGAAATCTAAACCAGAAACCAAAGATTCTTTTCACAGGGCAAGATAATGCATTCGTTGGATTCTTTTAGTGATAAAATGATGAATAGCATAAAAGATGAGAAATATCAATTAAAGTAAAGAAGCATTTAAGAATTTCTTCACTGTAATATCAGAAGATAAACATTAAAATCGTTCACAGTCTAAAACAGGGTATACAAAGATAAATCCTGCAACATGCGTTACTTTTAAAAGATTTAGATTAGAAAACAATATGACAACTGAGCAAGAAAACATTCAACATAGAAAATCAAACATCACCAATGAATAACATGCGAGAATCTTGTGAAAACGTCTCTTTGTATTAATGAAAGATCTCTTGATAAAAATTACACTCTTGTAGCTTGCAGGGCGTAAAGATCAACCCTCATTACTTCAAAGTTTGAAGTATTTATAATCAAAATTACATACGACCCTGTCATTAAAGATTAGGACGTGGCAACTCTAAATTTAGCTAACTAACTTAACAAGATACAAAAATTTAGGAAACTACTTGATGATGTGTTGAAACTTCATGCTGATTTCTGGGTGAACCGTTGGTGAGGACTCTACACGACCTCGTATGACTAGATAGATGACTAGGCTTGGACACCTCATCGACTACTCGATCAGATTGCAAAGCTCTTCCCATCGAAGGTGACTGGGAACGCTGACTTTGAGCAATCTTTGGTATACTTCATCCATTTACGTGTACTTGGCAAAAGTTGGCTTGATGATGAAGATGTACCAGGTTTCATGTTGTATACTGATGTTTAACTATAACGCATCTAAGAATTCCTTGCCCGTGATACTGCCTTGTATTCCTGAGAATTTTGAGCTATCCTTAGCCACAATGGCTAGTTTCTTTTTGTAATCGGCAAGCGTCATTAACTTGTCATTTATAACTCTCATACCAGGAAGGCCTTTCTTCTGCAGAGCTTCGATCTTGCTTAAAAAACTTTGCACTCTTGCGTCCATGGTCTGGACCTTTTCCTCCAGCTGTAGCATCAGTCCTCTCTTGGTCAAGACCCTCTTGACCTCAAGGATGGTCTCTGTCCTATCTTCAATCTTCAACACCTCTAGTTCCTCTCTGGTTTTGGAATTCAGAAATTTGATGATGTCAGCAGCTTCTGTGGGCATCTCTCCCAGTTCTTCTTTTATCTTCTTGATAGCTTGCTGACTTCTTTGCACCAGCTCGTTTTGCTCGAACATAATTTGTATCATCGGCCATATTTCATTCATGGACTTGGTGATGTCCATCCAGACACTTTCTTTGACCTCAACCAGTGTTTTGCCTGCCACTGTTTGCTTATGAAGCTGTTGCAATTCTTGTTTGAGCTGGTCTGATGTTTGTTTTTCCTTGGAGTAGCTAGTTTGGTAAGAAAACTTGAGTTCCTGAAGTTTTTCAATCTCTTTTTTGAGTCTGCTAATCTCTGTCTCTTGCAAATTCATTTCTTCCATGGATTTAGCCAGTTCAACAGTCTTCTCCAGGGCTGTCAGTGGAGTTGCTGAGGGAATGTTTGCTACAGATGCTGTGCTCACTCCTGTGAGTGGAATTGCGCTCAGTGGAATGACCTCCATGGGCTTTGACTGCTCATTTTCTTTCACTAGTTTTTCCAATTCCGCTTCCATTTCTTTCAATTGTGCATTCTGCTCCATGATGAGCTTGAGCATCTCATCTTTTTCCCCTTCTGTCTCTGCTATTTCCTTTGCCTGTGAATCTTCTGTTGGTGGAAATTTCAACTATTTCCTCAGAGATGCAATATCGACATTTTTCTTTTTGAGCATCTCATCGACTGCTTTCACATTCGAGGGATCATATCCGATCTTGAAGACCAGTTATTCCAATGTATTAATCCTGTTATCCTTGGCAAAGGATGATATTTTTTCTAACTTCAGATGCATCTTGACATTGCTCAGAGATACCTGTAACTTGGAGGCAACAGTAGAAGCATGTGCCAATGTGGAGAAAACTATTTATCCAGTTTACCTGTGCAGATCCATTTGATCAGCTAGGTGCACATCTTTAGTCTGAAATTCAAATGTTTCCCTTTTGTAATCGGTAATTACTTTCAGGTCTGGCACCTGTGCTTGCAGAAACGCCGTGTGCATTCTACCCTTCTCAGTGTCGAATGCAGACATTAGTCTGTGCTGTGCAGTTGATGTTTGCTTTCAGAACTGAGCATACGTGCTGCTGGTCAACCTCTGATTTTTCTTTTTGATCAGATCATACTTCTAAAAAAATACTCAATTTCGGTCCTATTTTGCTCGGCTGGTTTGCTGGTGGAGTATCTGTAGGCTTCTTGGGAAACACTGTGGTCATGATTTGTTTGCTTATTGTACTAAGGAATGACCGATCAACCTCCATAGTTTCAGTGGATTGAATTCCCTTTTCACCAGCCGTGTTAGGTGCCTGACTGGTTTTTGACCTCTTGGTATGTAGTTGGAACTCTTCGGATGATACTTCAATGATGGAAGGTGAAATGTCCTGCCTGGGCCTTTTCTCCTTGGGAGCCTATGGGGTAGTCGTCTATGAGACAGTGACCGAAAGGTCCTGCTGTTCTGTCTCAACCAGAGTGTTTGGCTCCCATTCTGTCTGGTTGGCGAACTTCTCTATCTCAGGCCTGGATGTGTGGACATATGGGATATTCTTATTCTTAACTCTCATCTCTGAAATTATTCTGCAAAAAACTTCATTTCTTTAAGCAATCTGTCTGCTTCCTCCCCGACGCCTCGGCTATTGCAGATGAAAGACCCAATGTGCCCTTTGATTCTGAGCTACTGCTTCTTCTTCAGAGACACAAAATGTATTCCATTTGAATTGATCATTTGTCTTATGTATTCTAGGGAAAATATCCTCACGGGAAAATACTTGGGCAACTTGTATGGAGCCAATTCTCACCCATACACTCTGATTTTTTTGTGGTCCTGGTACAGGTACCAGTCTCCCATCTTTGCAAGATCCGAGAGGTGTAGGATCCTTTGAATTTCCTCGTTTATTCTTGGGTCAGGTTTGTCGCTGAGCATGCTCACCAAAGGCTGGTAGAACTGCTCGATAAATTGTTTGAAGTTGAATTATGTATAGTTGTTTCTGAGCAGCGAAGTCCACACTGTCACTGCCTGTGGCCTCCCATCCTTGTCCATCTTCTGCATCGAAAAAGAGAATTTGTCTGCTTGAAAAAATAGGAACATGTAAGCTAGTATTGAGGAATACCGGAACATGCCTTCTATGGAAAAATTTGAGAATTGCTCATGAATGCTATCGCCAGGAAAGTGTTGTAGTCGAACTACGTGGTGGGTTTCTCATCTGTGGAGAATATGGACAGAAAACCCAATATGGGTTCATCCACCCACTGATCTGAAAAATACCCGAGGAGGGCGCAGAGCGACGAGATGCCTTGGTTTCCCTTCACTGAGAACAGGGATGAAGGATATGGGGGATTTGTAGTGGGGATATGAGCGGCCTGTGGGAGAAAAGCTCGAAAATCTGAGCTCTTTGGGGGAAAGATAGTTTCTGATACAGTTATGTGATAATTTCAAGATTGAACGGTGAGACGGATTCGACTCTGGGTATCTACATTATCTGGTCAATGGTTTTAGGTGTAATGAGGAAAATAATTTCTTCTGATGAAGAAACTATGACTCTCTGGTCTGGAAGGTAATGAGCTTGGCATTTTAGGGCGAATTCGGGGAAATGGTGAACCTGGGGGAAAAGATACAGGGGGAGGTTTGACTCCCAGAGCCCAATTTCGTCGCTCTGGTCAAGGAAAACCTCTTTGAGCCATGACTGCAAGTCCGCGAAGTTGAATTCGCATCTGGTGTCTACGATTAAATGGTCTTTGTCGGCCAGATGGATCCTGTCGAGGTCGACAGGGGGCAGGAGGAAAGGATTTTCCTCACCTTCTGTTCTTTTTGATTTTGGCGCCATCGCTGTAAAAATACCTGCAAATCAAACAGTCGTTAGTGGGGATGATGGTGGCTTTGGATAGTTGACTGTAATGGAGAGGAAAATGGGGAAAAATTCTCTGGTACGACGACATGGTAAATGACGAGGGAATGAAGGGTGAAGGTAGTTTTGAGCAAATGAATACCCGTTGGGTGCGAGAGACAGATCAACAGGTTAACAGATAGGTTAGCCAATAATAAATGGCCAACGGGTCGTTTAGAGTGTGAGATGGCAGGTGACAATGACTGAAGAATACGGCTGGGCGACATGGCGGGAGTTGATTGGGGAGTAACCATGGTGAGAGGACTTGTAAAGGGAAAACAAGGGGAATGGACTGACAGAGTAATGAGATGTGACCTCTTGGGGGAGAATGTGGATAATGACACCATGGGGTGACAAGGTATGTCAGACCTTGGGAGGCGGTGGGAGCCTCACCCAATAGATTCCTGGCACGTAGAGACAAGGGGCCCTCCAGAAAACAATCCATTCC
>JASDQU010013145.1:79760-99030 GCA_032191745.1 Picea mariana | reverse complement strand
CATCTAGCCACCAAACCAAGATAACGGTCTTTTTGGGAAAAGACAATTCAAATATTAAGAAAAGATACAAATAAATAAAAATACACAACAAAAACCTTTTTCATAAAGAACGGGGGGTCTCATCACGAGCCGACCTACCACGATCATAGGATACTAACCTAAGTGACATTCCCACTATGGCTACCACACCAAGGCAATGGACTTTGACATATTATTTTGTCAAAGGACAAGAGGTCTCCTCAGGAGATGGCTAGTTCACTTAAGTTATAATCTAGTGAGTGGCATTATTATAATCTGGCTACCAAACGAGGATAATGGTCTTTTTGAAAAAGATGATTCGCAAGTGTATTATGGATACAGGCTCATCTAAGGGTTAAAAGGCAACCTTGCCAAGGCTATGGACGCCTATGGGCAGTAGCGGCTCTACCTGTGGTATGGAAGATTATCTCAAAATACCAAGTTTCTGTGTGTCTCTAGATCTCCTTTACTCAAAGAATGAGGCTATCATATCAGTTATACTCAATCATCGAGAAAAGTAACAATATTATGTTATGTGGACTATTAAAAAAATGAACAGATTTGATTTATTTTTGATTGATTTCTCTATAAATCATTTTTTTTTGCACATAGGTGTGACAACTTTACAAATTCCACACATCAAACGACTATCATTTAAATGATTTTTTGTGGCATGTGTCTTTTTTAAAATTATATATGATTATCCCTACTGGCGGTGGCAATGCAATCATTACCTCTCACCCGAAATAACCGCACTCATTGCTTCCGCCTACACTAACGGTCGAGGACAACCTCTACATTAATGAGGGGGATGCTTGGCACACTTCCTGACTAGCTGTAATGATTGCAATAAATACAAAACCCACATCTTTATACATTCCTTGTTACTGATATTTTCCATTTATGGCATCTATTTCTCCAAAGCTGGTTTAACCGAATTTGTAAATAGGAACGATAGTCCTTCTTTCTTTCTCACAAAAAAATGGGTGGAAGAAGTGTGTGCAGAGAGCTGACATTACTCCATATTATAGAACAGGCAAGAGAAATCCTACATTGCCTAGGGTGGACCGAGTACTTCAGCCACTTGCAAGGTTATGACACAAATGTCACGCTCGAATTATTTCAAAACCTGCAAGGAGAAATCTCCACGGTCCAAGGCATACAAATTTTTGTTACCCCGGAAATCGTAGCAGAAGTCACAGGCCTCCCTAACACAAGCATTCAATGGACAGGGAAATACACGAAGCTGAGGGAAGCCATGGAATCTTTCACAGAACCGGGGGAAGAATTGGACAAAAAAGGCAAGGAACTTAATCCTAGTACCCTCAGTGAACCATGGAAGGAATTGGCGGGGATAGTTTAGTGCTACATCACCTGCGATGGACGGTATGATGTAATTCAGCCACACCATCTCAAATTGTTGGCAGCCTTGAAGCAACGGTTAGTACTCGATTTACCTTTCTTCCTGCATACCATACTACATGAAGTTGCCTTGAGAACACAAAAGTCCAAGGATCATGTTACTGTCATTAGCCACCACAAATTAGTAAAACTAATAGTGGATAAATCATTAAGTCAAACTCAGTTGACTTGGGATAATTTGACTGAGGCCAATAGACCTCCACAACTGGAGCAGATGACCACCACCCAAAGAGAAATTCCACCACCTCAAATTGAAGTTGAAGCAGAACCTGCTCAAATCATTGAGGCCAATAGACCTCCACAACTGGAGCAGGCGACCACCACCCAAAGAGAAATTCCACCACCTCAGATCGAAGTTGAAGCAGAACCTGCTCAAATCACTGAGGCCCAGACCTCACAGACTCAAGCATCAACAAACAGAAAGAAAAAGAACAATGGTTTCTCTTAGATCCCCCCCTAGGAGAAGGAAGAGAAGCAAACAAATTCAGGAAACAACAGAAGTAATTCAGGATGCAAAAGAGCACCCTAAAGAACTTCAGAGTTTCATAGAACAACCTTTACAAGAAAATGTTCAAGCAATTGAGCAAGCAGAGCAGACAGCACAAAAGGATAATCAGGGAGACACCCAACCTATAGCAGAGCACCTGACAAGACACTTTTTGAAGAGCTATGAGATAGAAATAGCTCAGGTTTTGGGGAATTTAGGAACCTTAACTGATAGAGATGAACATAATCTGGAAAAAGAAACAGAACCAGCCTCCTCTTCAAAACCAGTTGGAGACCTTCTTGACATTGACATGTTCTTTCCAGATGACACAGCACAGGAGGAATTCCTTTTTGAAACAGGAGACCCTCTTGGACAACCAGAGCACTTGGAAGAAATAGAGGGACAACCATATACTGAACGAAATGAAGAAGACCTCGAGATCCCTCAGAAATAGAAATCATCCAAAAGCCATAAACAAATTAGGAAATTAAAGAAAGAAAACAAATTGTTGAAGAAGAAGGCTAAGAGGACTGTGATATTAAAGAAGAAAGTGGGAAAACTCAAGGAGATTATCAAGGAATTGAGGAAACATTTAGAACTAGCAGACAGGATCCATAGAAGAAAGAAAAACAAAAAGGGCAGAATGCAAGGAAGAAACCCTCTTCCTAAGAAAGCAGCTAGTACAACTTCTGTAGGAATACAAACAGACCCTGAGGAATTAATGGTAGAAGAAGTAGCAGTTCAGGATGAAGATGTAATTCTTGTAGAAACACAAGAGATGGTTGATACTGAGATACAGACAGATACTCTGATTTTAGAGGAAACAGCTCAACTTTTTTAGCAAAATGCTACTATTAGGAAACTGGAGGAAGAACCACTGTAGTCTTAGCAAACCCTGACTCAAAATAGAGGCAAATTACTGATGATAATAGAGCAGTTTCAGGAACAGAGTATTATCATGAATAGACTGGAAGCAGAGCTTGCACAGACCCAGCAAGCATTAATTCGCTCCAGAGAAGAAATGAATGAATATCAAACATCCCAATCCCAGGCACAGGGTGCCATCATTCATAAGATAAAAGAAGAATTGGGACAAGCCCAGCAAGCATTGATTCAATCCAGGGAGGAGATGAGTGCTATGGAAGAACACCAAACATCTCAATCTCAGGCACAGAGTGTCATCATTGATAGACTAAAAGCAGAACTTACACAAGCACAGCAAGCATTGGTCCAACACCAACATGAAATGGTAACTAGAACTGAATATCAAAGGGTTGTTAAAGAATTGAAGGATATGACAGCAACAGAGGGTGAGACTTATGCTGCGCTTACTAGAGCCAAAGAGAAGACCAAAAAGGTGAAAACTCAATTGGAAGAAGCTTTGGAGCAAATCAAACACATCTATGATGTCTACTCTGATGCCATCAATTGCAGAGCCCCTACCA
Source organism: Picea mariana (assembly GCA_032191745.1). Taxonomy (NCBI): domain Eukaryota; kingdom Viridiplantae; phylum Streptophyta; class Pinopsida; order Pinales; family Pinaceae; genus Picea; species Picea mariana. The sequence goes on along the minus strand of JASDQU010013145.1, from coordinate 95,658 downwards.
CTAATTATGTTTTATTTTTGTTGGAACGATATCTATTGTTGAGTGTAAAGGCCATCAGAGCAGGTAAACCCATTTCATTTACCATTGTTCCAAAAATCATTTCATGTTTCAGAGAACAGGAAGAGAAGGTACAATACCTTCTGTGTGAATTATATTTCCATAATATCATTTTGGATGAAGTTAGAGGAGACAACCCTGGCCTCTTCATAGGGGACATACAGTTCTAGGCATTCCTGTCCTTTACTAGGAACCAGGTCAGATGGGGTAAGGCTCACAAAATGTTCTTAAACAGAGAAACTGGTTTAGATCTTTGGATTAGAGGAGAGCCCCCAAAATCCTTCCCATCCATCATGTGACACAAGACCTTCATGAAAAGGGTAGGCCTTCTGGACTCATTGGCTCCTATCCATTTACATCTCATTCGTTCAGGTATCACATATTTTGGAGAATTCAAGGAAGAAGCTCTTGCTGCTTCCAAGCTAAGATGGGATGTATCCTCCGATGAGGTTAAAAGTAGAGAGCCCTTTGGATACAGGAATTTCTTTGTAGCAACCTTCATAGTAGAAAGATATGCTAGACTACTCCAGGAGGAAGGACCTTCTTGGATGGGATGCAAGTATAACTCCCCTCTCCTCTAGTTTCCTCTAGAAGTTTACCAGAAGGATTTTCAAATTAATAAAAAGAGACAGGAAGCCTCTTTTGACGAAATCAAAAGAAACCATGGTTTCAGGAGACCTGGTGAACCTACTTTTCCTCCCTACAATATAATTGGTTTACATGAAATACTCTAACTTGCATGAAGACATGCAAGAAGGTAAGTTGGGGGATATGTTGGGTTACGAAAAAGGTATAAATATCTTCCTTTTTCCCACAGTTCATGATATAATTTTGATTGATTCTATGATTAATATGTGTCTTAGGGTTGTTATTAAAGTTTTATTAAATAGATTCTAAATTACAATTGGAATGGTTTGATTTTGTTGCAGAATTGGATAAATAACTGTCAAAGATAATCAAAGAGATTTTGGCTATGCACAAGCTATTGGAGGTTGAAGACTTTTTAGGCACAAAGCAGTTTGAAGATAATGCATTTTCTATACTGTAATTTTATAATAGTAAAGCAATCCTGAGGATCTTTCGATCCTCGGGATAGCTTGATTTACCCAAACTATTGTAATATATAAGAGGGTAATAGATCCAGAAAAACAAAGGAAAAAATGCATTCAAGTAATTAGATTTAGAATTGTTCTGTGCAAGCAGTTTTTGTAAATGTTTTACCAGCCATGGAATCAATGAAAGTTTTGAGTGTTTTTATCATTTCTGTGCTCTAAGTTTCTCGTAGCAGTACTTCTGAAGACCGAGGGCCCAGTCTGAAGGAGCTATTGTCTCATTCTTTAATTGTATCAGTTCGAAGTTTGATTTCCATTTTGTGATTCATATCTCTTTTACAATAGCCAAGGATAAATGCATAAGTGTGTTACTGATTTTATCGTTGTTTGCGTATAGAAGATAGACATTTCCCTCAAGTATTAATGATTGTCGTTATGATTTCCATTTCTGAACTTATTGCTTGACAGTTCCTCACATTCATCTGCATTGTTCCTTTTCCTTGGATTTACAATTGTTGTTCCTTTCGGTTAAAGTTACAATAGTTGTTCCTTTCGGTTAAAGTTACAATAGTTGTTCCTTTCGACAAAGTTACATTAGTTGTCCCTTTCGATTAGATTATAATTGTTGTTTCTTTCCGTAGATAGAGTAATTTGTCATTTCCTTTCCAGTAATCAAAATTCATAATTGATAGTTAATTTTGCAAGTCCTTAGTTAGATTTAATCACTGCTTTCTAGTTAAGTGAATTCAATAGATTAATTAGTTCATTTCCATTTCACAGCATCTTAGTAATCAGATTTCAATTCCATTTAGTTCTTAGAATCTTTGGTGAACGTTTGAGGAACTTGATTGTTGATGAACTCAAATTTGGTTTAGCTACACGATTTTAGGCTACCTGCATAGACTTTGTTGATATTCTTGAGATAAAAGACGAATCTCCGGGTTGATAAATTAATGTTAAACTAAGGTTGTTTTTAGGACATCTTTAGACACCAACACCAGAGACACCTATCATTACTATGGCTCGGGCCTATAGTGAATGTTCAATCTCTTGCCTCGAACCCTTTTGGGTCTCTTGGTCACTCACCGGGCTATAATGTTCAGTCCATCCCTATGGACTCTAGTCCTTTTTCCTATGGTATGACGAACTTTACTTCGAATTTTTCGAATGCCATCCTAGTTTTTGGCCCTAATGCTAGCATTGGGCTTGGGGGCACTACACCCCCTTATACTCCTTTTTCGTTTGGTGGTTCTCAAATCCCTCAAACGACTCCTAATATGGGAGGCATTCCTTCTTTTACCCTCGGGTCTAATCCTCCTGCTTCTGGGTGGAACAACCAACCTAGCGGACAAGATTCGGCTCAAGTTTCATCCTATACCCCTACCTCCTTAGTGTCGATTCTGAACAATACATTTGGCATGATGAATCCACCTCTATCCTATAGGTTCGCACCTAGAGGGGGTCAGTTTCACGCTTTGGGAAACCCCCAACCTGGATCCAATCCGGCTAAGGGGAAATTTTTATAACCCCCAACAGAACATTCTTACTGGAATGTTTCCCAACCAACCTTTTATGAATCATCCCGGAGGAGGGTCTTACAATCTCGGACAGGGCCATGATGCTTACCAGAACCCTGGATGGGCTGCAGTTCCTCAAGCACAATCTTTCCCAGGAGCTTTGGGCCAGATGTCGCAACCGCGTCTCCCTTTTCTTCCCACACTCAATCTGCTAGACTTGTCAAAGTTGATGAACAACCTTGTGAGTCATGATCCTACATGGCCCCCTGTCCCCACCAAGCTTGAAGGCAAGAATGGTGAGGATCCTGGTGATCACGTTACTACCTTTCACATATGGTGCTCCTCGAATTCCTTTAATGACAAATCTATTCAGTTAAGATTATTTCGACACACCCTCATCATAGTTGCTGCGAAATGGTATATCAAGCTACCTAGGGGGGCATATGGGACCTTTATTCAACTGGTGTTGGTCTTTCTTAACCACTTCCAATTGTCAATTCATTACGATGTTGGTCAAGAACTTATGTTGACTTTACGTCGAGACACTGCCACTCATATCTCGGATCATATCCAAGAGTGGCGTAGACGAAAGAGGTTGATTAAGACCCCCATACCCCTGGCCTTTATTTTATAATGGTTCCTTAAGTATTTGCACGCTCCTATCTCGAAGAATGTTGCTACATCCGGGGTTACCACTAAGGAAGAAGTGATCTTTAGAGCCCAGTAGTTAGATCTAATATACGCTCAGTCTGGGATGTTATACCACCTTCTTTCGGACGCACCACAGTCAAATTACAACCCTAGACAAAGTCCTAGAACTCATGTCGATGGAATTGTAGGTACCGCCAATGTACAGTCAACAAACTCAGTGACAAGCCATTTGAAAGAGTTGTCTCTAACTAGTCTGCAGAAGGGCCATCTTCATCTATGTCTTCCAACCCCACTCAATCGGCAGATGTACATTATGTGCAATCGTTGGCCAACCCGAATGGTAACCAACAACCAGGAGAGAATAAGAAGAAAGGACATAATAATCGTAGGGGTGGGAAAAATAATAATAAACCCAAGGACAATTGTAATAATGAGAAGACGAATAATAATGTTGGAGAGGGAAAATGAGAGAGAGGTAAGGTGAAATTTCCCTGTAAGCTTTGTACAGATGACCACCTTACCCATTTATGCCCCAAACTTGTGGAAGCTACGAGGCTATTATCTTTACCACCCATTGAGATGACGAATCCATTCCCACATAACCAGCACATGGCCTCGAGCTCTTCAAATGCCGTAAATACGGCTGGTGGGAGTCAAAACCCGTCGTTGCAAGATGGAGACCATTTTTGTATCAATATGGTCGATGTGAAAGTTAATGTAGCCACTCGATCTCGAGATTATAGCTCTTCACAAGCTATTCTTGGTCTAGAATCTCCTCCTCCTCCTCTGGAGACTAATTTACAAATTGAAAAACCATATCCACCACCTTGTATTCCGATATTCCGAAAGGATTACTCAAGCACTTTACTCATAATCCAAATTCTAGAGTTGCCCGTAACTACTCTATTGTTGAGGACTTGGGTCAAACCCCTTGTGCGATGTCAGATTTGGAGGTACACTAGATGTGTCCTTCATAGAGGAATGCCTTACTATCTGTGTTAGGAGCTCTAGAACCCATTGGCTCAAAAGTTATCAAGTTTGATGTCATACATGTGAAGCCATGCTTGCCTTACCATGTGGCGTTCCAAATCCACGTGGAGTACTCAAAGTATACCATCAAATGTGCGGTTGTTGATGAAGGCGCTGCCACTTGTATGATGTACTTGATCTATTGGAAATCTCTTGGTTCTCTGACTCTTTCCAATTCATCAAACATGTTGACTGCTTTTGACGGTCACTCCTTTCACCCTCATGGTATTCTTCCTACCTTTTTGGTCCAGTCAGGTGGGAAGATGGTAGAGGTGGAGGTCGAAGTAGTTGATGCACCTCTAGATTATAACTTGTTACTAGGACGCAATTGGACATATGCTATGATCGTCATCGTATCGTTCATCTTTCGTACTCTTTGTTTTCCTCACAAAGGGAAGATCGTGAATATCGACCAGTTATCCTTTGCATACTCTAGTCCCAATGCATCTATTGGACTATCGATCCCTATTATCAACAATTCTCAGCCGACAACTGAGAATATTGGTGTCGGAATGTATTCTTCCCTTATGGGTACCTTTGACTTCATGGCACTGAGTCACCACGTTTAAGCCATGTCCGGTAGGCCCATCTCGACAAGGAGGTCCATTCCTTTCCTCACTTCCTATTTTAGTGATATGTGGACCCTACCTTCCCTAACTTCATCTTGTGAAGGTCAGTTGCATGTTGGAATGGCCATGCCACTATCGGCAGGGGGGATTGCGTATCAAGTTGTTCTCGACTCTTCTGTCAATCTTGATCTTGTTACCTCGCCAACAAACGAGGAGGATCTCGTTCTTAGGCCCGTGTGGACCACTTCCTTGTCTTGTTCACACGATTGCCTCAATGAGAATTTTCCTTTGGATGAAGCTATCATCGAAGCCATGAATGGTTCCAACAAATCGTGGGACGATATGCATCACCGCTCTTATTTTCTCCCAGAGCCTGAAAGAATCGAACAAGATGAATTTCGATCTACTTTGAGTGATATAGTTAGTCATGCCATATTTCCACTTGATACGCACGGAATTTATTCCGAAGGAAATATGGCGAGTATTTCTCCTACCGTCACGATCGATATCTCTTGTACCCATGGCAAGGTTGAAAATGTAAATATCAGTGCGGATTGTTCGCCAAAAGAAATCTTGATCTACACTGAACTCTTCAAGGAATTCCGAGATGTATTTTCTTGGTCATATGAAGAGATGTTAGGAATCTACCCTTGTATCGTCGAACGTGAGATTAGAACTTATCTGGAAGCTAAACCTGTTCCGCAATGTCTTAGAGTTGTCAACCCCTGGAAGGCCCCTACTATTAAGGCAGAGGTGGAGAAGCTACTTAATGTTGGCTTAATCTACCCAATTCCCTTGACTGAATGGGTATCCAACCTTGTTCATGTGGATAAGAAGCAAGGAACCATTCGTGTATGTATGAAATTTCGTGACCTGAACAAGACCTGTCCTAAAGACAACTTCCCGACACCTTTCATCGATCAGATTCTCGACGAGTATGCAGGAAGCGAAGTATTTTATTTTATGGATGGATTTTCAGGGTATAAACAAATTCAAATCAAACTTGAGGATCAACACAATATGGAATTTATTTGTCCTTGGGGTACTTTCGCATACCGTAAAATGCCTTTCGGCCTTAAAAACGTCAGAGAAATCTTCCAACATGCCATGACTTTCGCTTTTCACGATCTTAAGCATATAGTAGAAGCTTACCTTGATGACCTTTCTGCTCACTCTCGCAAGAGAGTGGATCATGCTATGCACCTTCGACTTGTTTTTCAAAGATGTCATTATTATAGAATCTGGTTGAACATTCACAAGTGCATCTTTTGCGTTAGGTCTGGTCGTCTTTTCAGATTTCTAGTTTCTGAGATCGGGATCATGGTAGATCCACTAAAGGTTGAGGCAATACTTCGATTGGCTCCCCCGCGAAATATTAGACAACTTCAAGGTTTACAGGGAAAAGCTAACTTTCTACGTCGGTTTATAGTAAATTATGCCAATATCACTAAGGGTTTCATGCGTCTTTTGAAGAAGGACACCCCTTTAATCTGGGATGAGCAAGCCTAGGAGTCCTTTGATTCTTTGAAGAAAGCCTTGGTATCGGCACCTCTACTGAAATATCCTGACTACGGTAGGGATTACTTGATTTATATCACCGCGTATAAGGAGACGATTGGTATGGTTTTGGTTCAGGAGGATGATGAGCTCTGTTTTGGGATTACTTGATTTATGTCATCTATTATCTTAGTCGAAACTTAGTCAGTCCTGAGCTTAATTATTCTCACGTTGAAAAGCTAGCTTTGGTTGTCGTTCACGCAGTCCAACATTTATGTCATTATAGATTACTTTGAAAGACTATTGTGATTGTCGATGTCAATCAGTTTCAATACGTCCTTACCAGGCGTATCATAGGGGGAAAATACAATAAATGGATTGTCAGTTTACAAGAGTTTGATATTGATTTCTCTTCTGCGAAATCCAAGAAATCACTAGACTTCGCAGAGTTAATATCCTATTTTCCATGATTAGATGAGGATTTTATCCATGTTGATTTGTTTGCAGATGAACACATTTTTCTTGTCTCGTCGTCCAACCCCTGGTATGGAGACATTGTTCTCTATCTTCAAACTTTGAAGTTATCTCAGCATCTCTCACGAGATGACTGACGGCATGTAAAATACCAAGCTAAGAATTATACTATCGTCGGTGACACTTTGTATCACCGAGGGATAGACAATATCTTACATAGTTGTTTAACTCACGGAGAAGCTGAGTCAGTCCTAAACGATTGCCACAGTGGGGCTTGTGGTGGTCACCTATTCAGGCTTGTGACAGCCCAAAAAATTTTGCGAGTCAGTTATTTATGGCCTACTATCTTTAAAGATTGCATTGAAGTAGTTAAGAAGTGTAACCCCCGCCAGGTGTTCACTTGAAAAATGCGCTCACATCCATCCCCTCTTCACCCAGACATTATTGTTGGTCCCTTCACTAAGTGGGGGGTGGATTTCGTGGATTGCAACCCAACTTCGATTGGGGGGCATCAGCACATTATCGTGGCCTTCGACTACTTTACTAAGTGGGTCGAGGCCATGCCTACAGTTAAATCTGATGGGAAGATTGTTTCCTACTTCATATTCAATCAAATTATCCCCTGGTTTGGTATCCCGAGTGAGATTGTCAGTGATCATGGTAGTCACTTTCAGAATGAAATAATGAAAGATCTAGCATCTAAGTTAGGGTTTAGACATGGTCATTCTTATCCTTATTACCCCCAGGAAAATGGACAAGTAGAGGCCGTCAAAAAGTCCCTCAAGACCATTTTGCAAAAAACTGTCAGTCAGAGTAAGTCTAACTGGCACATCATGTTATATCCCTCACTTTGGGCATACCGAAGCTCAGTCAAGACTACCACTAGATTTTCCCCTTTCCAGTTAGTACACAGTGTGGAGTCGATATTTCCTATTGAATGTGAAATCCCTTCTCTTAAGTTGGCAGTCGCGCTCTGACCTGACACTTTCGATCTCGAGCGACGCCTTGTACACCTAGAGAGTCTTGACGAGTAGCATCGAGACGCCTTTATGGCTATCGAGGCGAACAAAAGATGTGTCAAGGTCCAGTACGATAAGTTAGTCTGTCCTCAATTGTATGTTAAGGGTGACTTGGTCCTCTTGTATGATCAAGCCAAAGAACCACTAGGGTCATGCCAGTTTAAGCCCATGTGGAATGGTCCTTATATTGTGCGACGTGTCTTATAAAAAGGAGCCTACAAGTTAGAGGATTATGAAGGGAATATGTTGGTCGAGCCCAGGAATGGGCTCTACTTGAAAATATATTACGCTTGAGCCCCAAGCTCGGGCGAAACTCTTTGTATACTAATGTATTTTGGTGTATATATCTTTTCCCTTTCTTTTCGTCTTCAGATTGCTTATCGAGTTTTCCCTTGGTTGGAAAATGTCAACGGACTCTTCAGTCTACCTGGAATTTGTAGACGGAGCTAGTCATCATACATGGAACATGGCTTCCGCCGCTTGGGTGGTTTACTCACGCGAGGGTCTACTGGTGTTTTCAGGTGGCATATGCCTAGGGCCATCCACGAATAATGTGGCTGAATATAGCGTCGTTATATAACTTTTGCGCAATTCTATCTCACATGGTATTCTCTCTTTAGAGGTTCACCGGGATTCCTAGTTAGTAGTATGTCAGTTGAACGGCATTTGCCGCGTGTGTGATCCTACTTTACTTCGACGATTACTACAGGTACGTCTTTTAGAACGACAGTTTGATTTTATTACATATTATCACATTCCTAGGATTTCTAATCATGTATCTTATGCTTATGCTAATTTCGTTTTAGATTGGCATTTTTCACATAACTAAAGCAAAGAAAACCATCTCATCAATGTACACATTGTAAAATATCAGTAGAGTCGAAGATCTCTTTTTATATATATTTCAAAAATATGGTGTTTATAGTACAAAATTGGGGCTAATACCCTCAATACACATATACAGTCGATACTACAATATCCACGACATCTACGCATGTGGCGCCAGATGTGTGTCATGGTAACAAACTATGGCATTTGCGAGATGTTGAAAGAGTCGCACCCAAGCCTTGGGCACACCAACCACCTGTCGTTGCATGGCTTTTGGAAGATCCTCTACCTGAACCATGGGAATCCTATGAGTCAAACGAGACAGGTTGCCTTGCAACTTTTGTAGGACTCTCTCAACTTCTCCTCTCGCCGCCTCGTCTCCCTGGTTCCTCCGTCGATGTCGAGGAAGCCCTTTTGACCATTGCGGACCCACATATGTGTTGCACAAAGTGTCTAGTTAGTACTTAAGCATCATCCAAAAATATTTTTGTTCTATTATACAAAAATACAAAAATAAAATGAAATATTTAAAAACATTTGATGTACCTATGTCCTCGTAGGTGGTCCCTGGTGGGAGTGGCATGTATGGATCTCCTTTGAAGTCGATCCCCTCATAGGGATAGTCATCTAGAGCAATGACCTGTCGCTACCACCAGTAGAAGAAATCCTCATTGTAGGGTGTGGGCACCCTACCTCCCCTCTGTCGCCTCATTACCTTGGTCCATCATGCCATGGCTGGATCGTAAGGTTGTCTCAAAAAAATCTCGACTCTACATCCCAAACCTAGAACCCGCTCGAAGAAGAAACTGCATAAGATAGAGGCAAACCCAAAATTCATCTTTCTCCCCTGTTTTCACTTTGTCAATTGGCTCTTCATATTTTCCAATAGTGAGGTACACCAATCATATAATGTGGGTCTCAAGCATTGTATTGCATAGAACATGAGTGGCCTCGATGCTTGGTGCAACGAGGTCAAAGCTATGATCCTGGTCAATACGAGGACAACAATCTTCAGGCTAAGATTATTTATCGCTCGGATAGGGAGCTGACTCCCTACCTTCAGAGTCCCTACTACATAGTGGGCGTCGATGTACTCCTCTATTTTCATTATGCTCTCTGCTCCCCATGATTTGAGGTTTACAACCTCTCCCCAGTGTGATAATTCATTCAAAAAGTAGATATCTTCTACTTCAATCCTCAATGGTTGCCCATCGAGGATGAAGCTTTCACTCTCAGGGTCCCAGTAACCCACAAGCATCTCAAGCAACCTCACCTGGGTCCTCATCCCTTTGAGTGCCCAAAATTTATATAAGCCACATCTATTCAAGGCCATTTGGGACCTCAGATATCGATCCACAGCAGCATCGACCTCCTCATACTCTCTTTCCCTCCATTCAAGAACCATCCTACCATAGGAAAGCCAAAATTTGAGTTAGCAACCTTGGAAATCATTATTTGCATGCATGTATGTGAGTTGCTTCACTTACAGTCATGTATAGGGTTGGGTATACGCATCATGTAGTTTTCACAGGCGCATATAACTCATCGTATACGCGACCCGATAAAAGACAGCCTGCGTACACCGAATTTCACAATTTACGCCCTAAATTACTAAAAATTTGGAACCTAATTTAAAAATTTAATCCACTAGAAATGAAGTGGAAGGGAAGAAGAGTTACCTAGTCCAGACGATTTCTGATTTTGTTTCCTGACGCTCCTGTAATCACCGGTTGAATCTCGGAGGTATTTTGGTCCAATTTTCACTATTTGGGTAAAAAATCAAAATGGTATAGTAATTTTTGGTTTTGTTACTATTTATAAACAATTTTTACCCACTTTTTATAGTTTTGAGCCATTTTTTCGGTTAATGGACTAATACAAAGGTGGATTGAGTTGGTTTTTGTAGTTTTCACCGGGGGTTATTGCGGATTTCAACGTTATGTTGTTCGTTCGTCACCACGAGCAGGTATTTTCATTACCCAGCATATAGGATAGGTATCATTCCATCATGAATTTTTGCATTATCCTATAACTGTCACTTTTTATGCCTTAGGTACGAACCCATTTGTTGCAACATAGAACCTTCTATCTACTATAAGTAGTGTCGTTATCAAGTGGTAGAGACTTACTGAACATGGGTTCCCTAGTTAGATCCTCTGCTTCATTTGGTGCCCATGCAGATTTTTTCCATAGGACCGGGAGTCCCTCATAGTTAGTACATGAATTTATGTTGAACCTCATTTCTCACTCACAAAAGTGTTGCCTTATACCCCGAGGACTCCCAAGTGAGTTTAATTTAATCTCTTTTCCGACTCATTCAAAAAACGAAAAGATTGTCGAGTGATTTGTCCCTTTCACACTCGTTAAATTGGACTTGAAATTTTGTGAGTCTTAGTTAATCTCTTTTCAGACTCGTTTTCAAAAAGTGAAAAGATTGTCGAGTGAACTTGTCTCTCTCACACTCGTAAATTGGATTTGAAAGGATGTCTATTTGGCACAATTTTATCCCTTTTTCACACCAAGTAGACTAAAAGACATAAAAAAGGACATTTTTTGGCGTTAAGTTGTGATTGCATCTCATTCCCTTGATTGAAGTATTGAGCCTATAGTCGGTTCTCGCTTTGCGTTATAAATTGTTTGCCTCAGCAGTTTTTGCATCCTCAACCAAGCAGAGCCTCATTTTTATCCTTTGCAAGTTGACACCCTATGCCTAGGAGGGAACATTTCCCCGAGTGTCCATCTCCCACATGCATCTCCTTGCATTGAGCATAGGTATGTTCCACTGCTGGAACTAGTTTTGCTTACTTGTGACACTCGTTTCTTCCTCTATATCATAGCATTCATTTGTCTATGAAAAAACAAAAAAAGACAGGCGGAAAGGGAGTCTTATCTTATATTGACAGCAATCGTGTCGCCTTTTAACAAAGCACAAAGTTATTTGAGTCCATTTATCATCATAATTTTGGGATTAGCATGGCCTTAGGAAGCCAAGCTCGTCACAGAGTCTTCTCTACCGATTGGTTACTCTTCCAGTCCCTATAGAGAGTTTTATCGATGCCTCCTGCATGTCATGGTTTCATCATTGGGTCTATGATTTCGGAGTCCTCCATATGTCTCATGCTCTTGTTCAAAGGAATTCTATCAACCTGTGTCGGCTACTCCTCAAAACTCTTGACTTTACATGTCGTTCATACCCTTTGTTTGTCTTAGAATCATGTGATATTGTAGTCCTATCATGCACCCTAGCCCTACTTCCATCATTGGTAGGTAACCTTGATCCCAGCAGTCGACACTTCATCATTGGTAGTTGACTAGGTGGTTTCCCTTGTGTTCGATGGTAAGACATCTATTCACACATTGGTATTCGTGCAGTGTCTTGGATTCCATTAGCCTTATTGGTGGTTTCCTCGCCTTTGTGAGCAATTTTCATCATTGGTTTTTATTCAGAGGGTCTTTTTCATGTACCGCTTGCACTTGGCACACACAAAATACGTTCAGGGTGTTTGGTTCGTGAACATGTTCTTCGTATGATTTCCACCAAGTCATGAAGCTCCTGCTTTGTACCTCGTGCTGACTAATGAGAGATGCCTTAATGCTCTCCTTTCAATGGGTCTCCTTCCATTGACTTCAACTCATCTATTATGGAAACGAGACCTAGAGTCTTATGAGTAACTCGAGGCTTGTAGTCATCAGTGGCAGGTTCTCTCGCCATCGACAGTTGGGAATACATCAATGTCTCTTGATCGATGGATTCTTCAGGTGTTCGACACCGGATCCTTTATTCACACTTGTAAGAATGTACTCGATGCCTTGATACCTACTTTCATTATCGGTAGGTTGTCTCGCATTTTTTAATGGTATACCTCAATGACCGGTAATCAAACAATGTCTCGTTGTGTTTGACCTCAACTCCTTTATTCACATGATGTAGACTTGCACCCTTGGTGGATTGTGTAGAAGACTTGAAGACATCACTATGTAGACTTGAAGACCAGTACCTACATGAATTCAGTAATCATGGGAGATCAGATTGTACTCCTTTGTATACAGATATCTTCAGATTGGTTTTGAGACTGGTTCTATTGGGCCTTGTTCGTGACTGTGACATATTTTGGCATGTAATTGCATTTGTATTTTCCTATTCATGGCCATGGACACTTGTTTGGTATATTTTCATATGGATCTTTAGTGTAAGTCGATTGGCAACATGTATGCAAAGTCAATGCAGAATGTAATGAGAAACTAGTTCATCCAGTTGGTTCCCCATCACTCCACTTCTGGGTTGTTTATAATGTATTTCAACCATCGCAGATACTCCTATGACCTCACACACTAGGGGGCATTTGTTATAGCAATATTTGCCTCACCCTATGAAATATTGCAAAGAAGGCCTTATTCCATCTCCCTATGTAGACTTATCATCCCTATTTGTAAAATCTAGAGCCAAAAATACATATTTTTTCACATGTACGCATCTTTCTTACTATACAGCATGCGTATACGCAAGCTGCTCCACTACAGCTCACATACATCAAGATTTGTGTCAGAAAATGAAAATTGATGTCTGGTTTCCATGTCACGACAAGAGATCTATGATCCTTGGCCTTTCATATACTGGAAACGTTCTGACTCAGCCCTTCAGTTCCATTTTGAAGGCTATAAATGGGCCAATTCCAAGCTATGGAAAGAGGAGAAAGAATTCAACTTTCAGAGCAAAGTTACTCTGGAGAAATTATTTACTTCATATTTATTTTGCATCCCTTTGTCCTTTAAGTTTGAACACAGTGTTCAGCCCCCAAGATCTTCCCTTATTGATTGAGAACCCCATTGTTTCTCTCCTATGAGCTTGCCTTTGGTGGAGGATTTAAGTGGTGGAGGCCCAGCTGGAAGGAACTTAGTTTCTCGGTTCTGAACCATGCCAACACGGAAGTCTGTAACATTTTCACTTATGTTGATCATATATTAATAGAAATACTCTTTTCCCATCCAATTGATATCTTGCAAATATTTGAATTATTATTCCATGGGCATATTTGTCATGTTTATTAATGGATTATTCTATTGAATGTGATAACATCATTTATTATCACCATATGCTTTCTTTGCTTGGTTGTTGAGGACTAGTTGCAGGTATATTGCTTTGGGTCAAGTCCTCAATTGTGGACTTCATCAAACGTCTGGACGAGGTAGGCATTTTATATTGTCTTGATAGCATATTTGTTTTCATAGCATACTTGAGAAGAGAGTTGATTTCTGTAGCCATTTTCGTCTGTTGTGGTTTACCCTAGCCATAGAGAGATTTTCCTTGTAACAGTAATAGAATATCATGATATGGAAGAACCACGGATACCTGTTGATTCATCCTGAGAGATGAATACCAAGAAGAGAAGACCATCTTGGGCTCGGGGAATCATTCAATATGCATAAAAGTATGGTGCTCCAGATGGATCCTTCAGAGAAAGTAAGAGGCCACAACCTTACTCTAGCTATGTGTCATTGTTTAGTGACATCATTGATGCAGAGCCTACCATTTATGAAGAGGATGCAAAGAAGAAATAATGGAAGGATGCCATGGTTGAAGAGTACCAGTCCATTGTAAAGAATTATGTTTGGGATGTGATTCCAAGACTGAAAGAGAAGACAGTTGTAAGTTCCAAGTGGATTTACAAGACGAAGAATTCAGCAGATGGAAGTATCAAGAAGTACAAGGCAAGATTTGTGCCATGTGGTTTCTCCCGGAAAGAAGCAATAGATTATGAGCAGACATTTTCACATGTGGCTAGATACACTTCAATTAGAGTTATACTTGCATTAGTTGTAGTAAAGAAGGGGAAGGTACACGAAATGGGCGTGAAGACAACTTTACTAAATGGTGTAATAGAAGAGGAAGTGTATGTGGAGCATCCACAAGGTTTTTAGACACATGACAGCCAGACACATGTGTGTGGATTGAAGAAATCCTTATATGGGTTAAAGCAAGCACCCAGATCATGGTACAGTAGAATTGACAACTTCTTGATGAGCTTGGGCTTTACCAAGAGTAAAGCATATTCCAACCTCTACTTCAAGGTTGTGGATGGTGGACCAGTGATACTATTATTGTATGTGGATGACTTGTTTCTAATAGGAGAAGAGAAGATCATCACTAATAGTAATAGGAAGCTTGATGCAAAGTTAGAGATGAAATACCTAGGCATGATTCACTACTTCTTAGGTCTAGAGGTATGGCAGAGACCAAGTGAGATTTTCCTTAACCAAGGAAATTATGTTGTTGAGATTCTGAAGAGATTCAGAATGATGGATTGCAAGGCCATTCCTACACCAATGGTGACAAATATGAATTTGTTGAGCAATACATCTTCAGAGATAGTGGATTCCACCATGTATAGAAAGATGATTGGTTCGTTGATGTACTTGACGAACACGAGTCCAAATATATGTTTTGCAGTGAACACATTAAGTCAGTTTATGGTTGAGCTGAGAAGTTTTCAATTGGTTGCAGCAAAACATGTGTTGAGGTACCTAAAGGGTACAATTGATTATGGACTCAGATATGCTTCAGATCATGAGATAGGCCCACAAGGATTTACTGATTTAGATTGGGCTGGTAGTGTTATAGACCGGAAGAGTACATCTAGATGTTGGTTCAGTATGGGATCATCTATGATATCATGGTTAAGCAAGAAGCATACTAGTGTGGTGCTCAGTACAACTGAAGCATAGTACATAGCAGCTTGTTCAACTAGCAGCAAAGCAGTGTGGCTTCAGAAGTTTCTTGCAGGATTGTTTGATCTCGAGTTAGAGACGACTTGTATCTGGTGTGAAAACCAAAGTTGTGTGAAGTTGAAAGAGATCCCATTGTTCCATGATAATTCCAAGCACATCGATATCAGGTACCATTATATCATAGATATGGTACAGAGGGGAGTAGTAAATCTCCAGTATGTTGTTACAGATGAGCAGATAGTTGACGTGTTGACCAAGCCTCTATTGAAAGTGAAGTTTGTGTACTTTAGAGACAAGCTTTGTGTGTTCTATAAGGACGTCCCTAGTAAGAGGGGGTGATGAGTTACAGTTGTGATCTAGGGCAGTAGCTTCATCATGTGGTAGAAGCAACAGGTGGTCATTCACGGGCATATTATGGTTACTCCAATGATTAAGCCTAGTACGTCAAGTTACTGCTACTCCAGTGATTAAGCCTGATA
>JASDQU010013145.1:50019-70756 GCA_032191745.1 Picea mariana | reverse complement strand
TATGTGTGGGAGCTTGCACCAGGGTGTAAGTCTGTTAAGCAGGTTGTCAACGTAACTTTTCCACCTTAGCCCCACCCCTTCTCGTCTCGTTGTTGCGACGTTGGATTTCATCACCAACTAGTGGCTTCGAAATTAGAAGGTATTGTTTGTTTGGTGATTGCTTCCTAGATTTTGTTTACTACTGAGTGTTGTTTGTTTCTCGAAGTTGACCATAGGAGTTTTTCCGTGGAGTTTGTCACTTGTTTACAATTGCTCCCCCACGACGTTCTCGTGGAATGCAAGGTTTATCTCCAGATCATCTGGACGATTCTCAACCCTCGCCTACTGGTACACCTGAGGGTTATCCCCATCAGACTGAAGTCTCGGTGGTTACTCCACCATATGGGGAAACCAGTGACGTTCCAGTTGTCACCACACCGCCTCCACAGGTAGAACGAATTGACTCTCTAGAAGATTTTTGAATTACCAATACTAGAGAGAACTATCGCATTCGCCGTGGTGAACGACCTTTTGTGTGATTCACTCCTTCTGAAGAAACCGTTGTTACATCTTCTGAATCAACTGTTGGGCCTTCTCACGGTGTAGTAGGCCAAGATCCTTTTTGGTCCGGTGATTTTTGTCGAGTCCTTTTTGGTACTGAGTCACCCCCTATCTACGAAATTAACCCTTCTGTGTCTTCTGAGACAGAAACTGCACCTGAGACTACTACTTATCGCTTTGTTCTCCCTCCCGAGATGGCCCATCTCGCGAATACTATGAGTGCCCAAACCGAGATTACTACAGCTACTCTTGCTCCTATCAATACCCAGTGAATTCCTGATGTCATTCCGACATTACCACCCGGTTATCATGCGCTGAATGCTTTGTTGAATGCTTCCAATCCAATGCCTCCGCAAACCCCAACCGGTTCTCCAGGTGGTCCTCCTTTTCCTGGGCATCCTATTCCCGGTTCCATTCCGACACTCCCTCAGTTTCCTTCTGGTAATCCTAACCCTAGTGGTACTATCCCAAATGTTGCACCAAACCCGCAGATTCTTGTTGGTGGACAGGGTGGTACGGTTCCTTTTCCTTTTCCCAGACACAACACAGTTACTACGCAACCTATGGTTGGCACACAACTTCCGGGCAGAACTATACCTACAGTCAGGGGACCAACCTCACCTTTTGGACAAAATATACCTCCTGAATTGGCCCAGTATTGGAATCAACTTTTACAAAACTTCCCTCAAAATGTTGGGGGTCAGCAAACTGTCCCTGCAGTGGGCCAACCTTATCCGGGGGTAACCAATCCTATTTGGGGTTCGGGTCAGACTACTCAACCCCAGGTCTCTACTCAAACTCAAGGTTACAATCCTTGGGGTTACTATCCTATCCGACCACCACCGAATCAGCCACGGCCTTCCCTCTATGGACAGTCTGCTTACGGTCCTACTGGTTTGCCAATAGGGCTTCCACCCCAAAGCCATCAGTACCCGCAAGTAAACTGACAGTTTCCTTTCCTTGCTACTTTGGATTTGCCAGATTTGTCTAGGATTCTAAATGATCCTATTCGTCACTCTCCTTAATGGCCTGCTATTCCTGCTAAACTTCCATCGGATATTCTGAAATTCGATGGCAAGCCGGGAGAGGACCCAAATAATCATGTCATGACTTTTCATTTATGGTGTTCATCCAACTCGCTGACGGATGACTCCATTCGTCTACGTCTTTTTCAACGAACCCTTACCGGTTCGGCTGTGAAGTGGTATAGTGAATTGCCACGAGGTTTCTTTTCTGATTTCAACACCCTAGCTATGGATTTTCTCACACATTACCAGTTACCGATCCGTTACGATACTGGAACTGAGATCTTGAATTCTTTTAAACAAACTAAAGGTACTCACATCTTGGATCATATACATGAGTGGAGGTGGAGACGACGTCTCATCAAACTTGAACTCCCTGATCAGTTACTGGCAGAATGGTTTACGAAATCTTTCATGAACGAAATTGGTAAAGACATTGCTATGGGTGGTGTTGTTATAGAGGAGCAGGCTATAAGTCGCGCTCAGTATCTTGATCTCATTTATTCGCAAATGGGAACACTCTACGATTTACTACCTGAACTACCTCGTCCTGGTACTTCCAGCACTTCAACTGCTCCAGCTGCCTCGCATGCAGCTGATGGTGTGATTGGTACTGTTCATACCCACTCACATTCTGTTTCAACTACAACCCCTAAATCCAATTCTTCTAATGTTCAAAGTGCTCTGTCTCCTGCTCCTCCTGCCGGTAAAACCTCTGAAGTGAACGCTGTTCAATCTACGCCGACCGGTAAAAATAAATCAAAGAAAGGGAGAGGCAAGAATAAGGAGAGTAAAAATAATAATCAAAATGAGCAAACTAAAACCCCTCCTGTTGAATATCGGGATAAGCGCAAACCCCGCTACCCTTGCCTTATCTGTGGTGACGATCACTACATGAAGGATTGTCCTAGACGTGCCGAAGTTAATAAGTTCCTTCAAGGAACGCCAAAACCCTCTACACCGACAGTCTTGTCCCAACCCTTCCCCTCTCAACAACAGGCCTCGTTGGTCATCCATGACCAACCCTCTACTTCTACGACATCATATGTTTTGATGTGCACCGGTGATTCTAAGAACAATGACGTTTCCATCGCAACTAGAGCCAAAGATTATTCTCCATCTAAGGAGAAGGTTGACGATTTACCTCCTGATTTGGTACAGCCCTCTCCACCGAATCCACCTACGAACGGTCCTCTTCATCTCGAACGACCGAGCCTTGATACATTCCTACGACCCCCGAAAGGTGTCATTAAGAAATCGGCATTCAATCCTCATTCTCGTGTGGCCCAAAACTATAGCATTGTAGAAGATCTGGCCCAAGCACCTTCAGCGATGTCTACCCTTGAAGTCCTTCAGTCTTGTCCTGTGCAACGGAGGGCTCTGTTGAAAGCTATAGGTGGAATTGATCCTACAGATACGAATTTGATAGTCTTTTACTTGGAAGACCATATTCCAAGGTTACCCCCACAGCTTGCGTTTCAGATACAAGTTATTGTCTCAGACAAGAACATCTGTCAAACTGTTATTGATGAGGGTGCCTCTACGTGTGTAATGTCTTTTACTTGTTGGAAAGACATTGGCTCTCCTCCTTTAACCGAATCACAAAACACTTTGAAAGCCTTTAATGGCTTGGGTTTTAAGCCTTACGGTGTTCTTCCGTCGTTGCCCGCTACTCTCGAAGGTAAGACAGTCCAAGTTGAAGTGGAATTTTTCGATGCTCCCCTAGATTATAATCTTCTTCTTGGCCGTAGCTGGGTAGATTCTATGCGTGTTGTTGTGTCAACACTTTTTCGTGTAGTCCGTTTTCCTCATCAAGGAAAATTCGTTACAGTTGATCAAATTGCCTTCTTTAATTCCAATACTCACACCGGCAACGTGTCGTTTATAGCTAAAACCCCACCGGGTTACGAGAATGTTGGAGTCGGTCTTTTAAAAGACTCTTCATTAATGGGTACTTTTCCCATACCACCACCACCCGATATTCTACACCCGTCCGTTGCTTCTATTAATATGATCTCTGTTGTTCCTCATGAACTTCCGGTGTCTTTTGACCCTTTTATAGTCCCTGATCCAGGAGATCATGCTTGTTTCGGCGACGTCATGTCGTTAAGTCCGGTTGAGTCTGCTTATCAAGCCATCCAATCGACAACACCTTCTACACCCTCTCTTGAGGAGTTGTCTCCCGATCCTTTCCGTGTCGTCTTTCCCACTGACGATATGATCATGTCCATCATGGTTGACATACCTTGGGACGATGGGCATCATCATTCCATATTGTTTATGGAACAACACACTCTGGAGAACTACCAGCGGATTTCGACTCCGTCGATCGTTGTTGTCATATCGATTGTTCCCGGATCTACACATGATGTGTTTGCGGAAGGGAACCTCAGTAATATTTCTCCCACGATACCCATTGATATTTCAGTTAAACCTGGGATAGTTGAAAATGTTCACATTGGAGCTTCATGTTCTCTAGAGGAAATTGTCACCTATACTGCTTTGTTCAAATAATTTCGTGATATCTTTGCCTGGAGTTACGAAGAGATGTCATGTATCAACCCTGCTATTGTTGTGCATGAGATAAAAATGTACCCCGGAGCTAAACCAGTCCGGCAGTGCCTCCGTCCTGTTCATCCACGTAAAGCGGCAGCTATCAAACTCGAAGTTGAAAAACTTCTCAAAGCCGGTTTTATTTATCCCGTGGCTCTGACAGAATGGGTCTCCAACCCTGTACCGATTGATAAGAAAGGTGGTAGTATACGTGTTTGTGTTGATTATCGGGATATTAACAAAGCTTGTCCAAAAGACAACTTTCCAACCCCTTTCGTCGACCAGATCGTCGATGACTGTGCCGGCAGTGAAATTTTTTCTCTCATGGATGGATTCTCCGGCTATAATCAAATTAACATCACTCCTGAGGACCAACATAAAACTGCTTTTATTTGTCCTTGGGGTACTTTCGCCTATAGGAAACTTCCCTTCGGTCTTAAGAACACAGGTGCTACGTTTCAGCGTGCTATGTCTTATGCGTTTCACGATATAAAGCATATCATTCAACCTTATTTGGACGATTTGCCAGCTCATTCTTTACGCCGAGTCGATCACCCCAATCATCTCCGAGCAATTTTTGTTCGTTGTCGGTTCTATCGCATTCATCTAAATCCTCATAAATGTGTCTTTTGCATAGAGTCCGACCGTCTTCTCGGTTTCATTGTTTCACGTCAGGGGATCCGGGTAGATCCTATTAAGGTTGAGGCGATTCTTAATCTCCCTCCTCCTTCTTCACTGCGCCAGTTACAAAGTTTGTAGGGGAAAGCAAACTTTCTTCGTCGTTTCATCCGTAATTACACTGAGATTACTCATGGTTTTACACGTCTTCTAAAGAAAGGTTCAAAGTTTGTCTGGGATAAAGTTGCCAATAACGCTTTTGAAATGTTGAAGTTGTCCCTCACGAAAGCTCCACTTCTTTTCCCTCCTGATTATAGTCGGGATTACTTTCTTTATCTAGCCGCTTCTGAGTATACTATCGGCATGGTTCTCATTCAGGAGGATGATGCACACGATGAACATGTTATATATTACTTGAGTCGAAGTCTAACTTCAACGGAAATCAAGTACCAACATGTTGAAAAGCTGGCTTTGGCTGTCGTTCAAGCGGTTCAACGTTTTCGCCATTATATTCTCTCCAGGAAAACTACAGTGATTTCACATTGTAACCCCATGCAACATATTTTGACACGTCAATTGCTGGGGGGCAAGTACTCCAAGTGGATTGTCATTCTCCAGGAGTTCGACTTGGAATTCGATCGCGCCACATCGAAGAAATCCTTAGTTTTCGCTGAGTTAATTTGTGATTTTACCCACACTGCCACGGAAAATGTAGCAGTCGATTCGTTACCTGACGAATCACTTTTCCTTATCAGTACTGACGATATTTGGTATGGAGATATCATTATATATCTCCAAACTCAAACTTTTCGGCCTGCTTTGTCTAGCGCCGAACGTCGTTGTGTCCGTTATCCAGCACGTCATTATATTATCCTCAACGATACTCTTTACCGTCGAGGCATTGACTCTGTATTTCGGCGTTGTTTGACTTTTGACGAAGCTGAGAAAGCTTTGAATGAATGCCATTCTGGAGCATGTGGTGGTCATATGTCTGGGTATGCTACTGCCCAGAAGATCTTGCGTGCAGGATATTTTTGGCCTTCCTTGTTCAATGACTGCATTATTGTTGTTCAGAAGTGTCATGCCTGCCAGGCTATAATCAGAAAATTCGGTCACATCCTGCTCCCCTTCATCATGTGGTCTTAGTTGGTCCTTTTTCAAAATGGGGCATTGATTTCATGACATGTCACCCTCACTCGGCCGGGGGGCATGGTTATATTATTGTAGCTGTTGATTATTTTACAAAATGGGCTGAGGCGATGCCAACATTCGATAATACTGGAAAGACTGCAGCATTATTTCTTTTCAACCATGTCATCACTTGTTTTGGTGTTCCTCAGGCTATCATTACCGATCATGGTAGTCATTTTAGAAATTTTATGATGTCTAAACTTACAGAAAAGTTGGGTCTTCGTAACGATAGCTCAACACCCTATTATCCGCAGTGTAATGGCTAGGTCGAAGCAATCAATAAGGTTCTTATAACTATGATTCGACGGATGATAGGAATTCATAAAACCAGCTGGCACACGATGTTGTTTTCAGCGTTGTGAGCATATCGGACATCTATTAAATCTGCTATGGGATTTACACCCTTTCGATTAGTTTATGGCATGGAATCCATTCTGCCAATAGAATGTGAAATACCTTCTCTAAATCTAGCTGTAGAACTCTTACCCAATACTTCTGCTAAAGAGGAACGTCTATTGTATCTGATGCGATTAGACGAGACTCGCCATGATGCTACTCTTGTAATAGAAGCCCAGAAGAAACGTGTTAAGGCACAGTATGACAAGCATGTCAAGCCTCATGTCTTCTCTGAAGGAGATCTTGTTCTTCTATATGAACAAGATAAAGATGTCTTAGGAGTTGGGAAATTCGAACCAATGTGGTGTGGTCCTTACATTGTTAGCAAAGTTTTGGAAAAAGGAGCGTATGAGCTGGTGGATTATGATGGTGTACCTTTGAGTGAACCCAGGAATGGGTTGTACTTAAAGAAGTACTATGCATAAGTTATTTGTGCACAAGTACTTGTATTTTATGTATCATACTGTGTGTGTTATTTTGGTTTTCTTTTGGTGTTATCTGGTCTCTGCCCTTACGTGAGGTTGTGTTTGATTGCCAGATGTCGGAGTATTCTCTACCTTATATTGGCTTCGTTGATGGTGCTAGCCGTAGTACTTGGAACCTAGCGTCCACTGCATGGGCAATCTATGCCCCTACAAATGAACTTATATCTTTACGAGGTGTATGTCTTGGCCGAGCAACCAACAACATCGCAGAGTATAGTGCCATTATTGAATTATTGGTGGATGCTATCTCTCTCGGAATTCGTCATTTGGTTGTGTGACTTGACTCGCAGCTTGTAGTACTACAGCTAAGTAATGTCTACTCTATTCGAAGTCCTACTTTATTAAGGGTATATTTGCAGATTCGCCTCTTGAAACGGCATTTTGATTACATTGAATATCAGCATATTCCTAGATGTCTTAATACATTAGCAGATGCTTTAGCTAATTATGTATTGGACAGACATTTAAATCATTTATAAATCAAACACATTACAATTCACACAATGTAAAGTAAACCGGTAGAAGCTGTATGTATATATATATAACGATCAAAAGAGTTTGTTTTTTACAAAATGTTTGTCTGAAGACCAAAATATCAAAAATTGAAGCTCCTGGCTTCTACATAGTGACATCACGGATGACGTTCATGGTAACACACTACTTCCCTAGCTACCCTGCGGAGCAGTCGGGCCATGGTTGTTGAAACTCCTACAGTGTGATGTTGATCGCGTCGTGGAACCTCTTCCAGAGTCATATCTGGAATATCTAATGTTAGGCCTTCTAGGTTCTGTTCCATGATCTGGTAATCTTCAGCATACTGAGGTAATACTACTGCTGCTTCTCCTCATCGCTGGATAGGGGAACTGCCAGTAGGTCTATATGGTCCAACGTCTGTGTTATCAACAAGTATTTGGTGTTAGTCTTCGGGTAAATCTATAAAACAAAAACATTTAAATATGATTCAAAAACATTTAAAAAACCAAAAATTTGTGTACTTCTTACTGAGGTCTCCCCACTGAGCGTCTTCAGGAAGTGCTAGATCCGGATCTCCTCGGAAATCCAGCCCGACATATGCGTAGTCATCCACCATCAGCATCTGGTTCTACAACCAGTCAAAGAAAATATCGTCATATTTGACGATAGGTCCTGCCACATGTCAAGCCATGAGCTGACACCACCGTAACATCCTCGGATCCCTAGGACCCGAAAAGTGCCACTCAGCCTGAAGTCTAAGCACAGGGACCCTCTCTAGGAAGAAGGACACTAACAAAGACCCATATCCAAATTGTTTCAGATCTCCATGCCTGCACTTAGTCAACTGTTTTTTGATATTGCGTAATACTGCATCAGCCCAGTTAAATACCCAGGGCTCAGTACACTCGATGACATACTGGAAATAGCTCTGCAAAGCCATATGTGGAGCAGTACTTCCAGCCATCCGAGCAATGGTAAAGAGAATAGTGTGGAGAGTCAATTCAGTTACTCCCCAAATTGCCACTTTCCCTTTCTTTCTTTCGGCCTCAGGTACACAGTATTGGTTGCAATATTCACTCATTTTTAACCCACCTGCTCTGTTGCCAGTCAAACTAACATAGGACCCACGCCTGGATAATCCGGTCAAGAAATATATGTCCTCAATGTCAATAGTCAATGTATGAGCTCCCACAATGAAAACTTGTTGGTCCGGATCCCACATTCGGACTAGGTACTCCAGTAATCGAACTTGGGCTCTCATGCCCGGGATACGGAAGTATTTTTAGAGACCACAGTCTCTTAGTGCAGCTATGGTGGGAGGATGGTTTTCGGCATTGGCATTATCCTCCTTGTGCTCTCGTTCCCGCCACTCTAGCACCATGGTTATGGCTATTTACCTACATAAGAAACATACTAACATGGTTAATGATCTTATTCATGAAATAAATTTTTTCTATTGGCTAAACATTGCATAAATTTTTGAGTTCTGCGCTGTTCGCAGGTGCCCTACTATGCACAGTGCGAACTTCTCGTAGGCGGCTTAAGGCCCACCTGCGAGAATGAGTCATTCTCACAGGTCCCGTATGGGCCACCTGCGAGAATGCCTCCACGCGAATAGGGTTCAAAAAACTAATTTAAAACTGAACTTTTTACCAATGAAATCAAATTTTTAAACCATGAAAAGATCAGGAATGAAGTACTTACCAAGATGCTACTGACGGCTTGTCAAATGATCACTCGTAGCTCCCGAAAATCGACACCGAATGTAAAGGGTAAAATGAGGGTTTTTGGAACTCAATGGTAAAAGTGTGAAATGATATGGTAACTTTTGTTATTTACTCTTTTTAATTACTTTTTACTATATCAAATGTGGGTTTTTTATGTTTATTTATTATTTAAACCTAATCACTAATATGAAAATGAGTGAAATAATGTACAGGTGAGAAACATGGATGATTATGGGCAGAATTTTTACCTGGTGTGGTGTGATTTTGATTGTTTGTGATGGTTTTGACATAAAACCTCGAGCGCCTTTTGTCTGTTCTTGCGCTTGTGAAAAATGTAAGAACGTAACCGAGCGTCATTTTATCACTTTTTCGGGCTCGCTGTGGTTATACGAAAAAGGAACCCCCCTGGAGTTCTCTTTAATCTCTTTTCAGACTCTCTAAACATGAAAAGATTGCCGAGCGATCTTGCTATTGTCACGCTCGCTAAAGTATTTGAAATACGCGTCTTTCGAGCGATAGTTTAACCCTTTTTCAGTCTCGTTGGACTACGATACAAAAAAGGAACTGAGAGAGTTCTCTTTTAAGTGTTTTTCCAAACTCTATAATCTTGAAAAACCTTCGAGTTTACTATCTTTGGACTCGTTAAACATTAACAGACCCGTACTGGGACCGAACCACTCCTTCCTAGGGTTCGTTAAAGATACTCCGAGGGACTCTTCTGAAGGATGAGCTTATATCAACAAGCATATGTAATCCTCTTCAAGCTTGCGTAAAAATAAAGAGGTACTTGCCAGAAATGGTGGGGAAAAAATTGGGAAAGGGATATGTTTCATCTTTGTATTGATTGGCAGTAAGTGTCGCTCTTGAACATGACACTCCCTAATTCATCATTCGAAGCCGCTTTGGGAAATCCATTTGTCTCTCATTAGATTTGATAACAAGGTCTTTCCATGTGTCATCTTTGAGTCAATGCTGCCAAATCCTCGGTCGTGTCGTTCATATGTTCAAGAGCAGTCCGTCTAAAACCTCTATTGAGTCGGCCATCTGCAGTTATCTATTCTCTCCGTGTCGGCCTTCCCTATGTCCAAAGTCCAATTGCCACATACTTTGTTTCACTTTCAAACTCAGTTACTCATTTCGTGTCATTGATGGGGGATACATCAAGGCCCTCCTGTGACGAGTTTTGTTCCGTCGACTTCAGCACATTATCCGGAATCAAGACTTAGAAATTATTCAGTACCTTGGAGCTTGCATGCCTCAATGGCAAGTTTCCTCGCTTTCGACAGTGGGTTTACATCATTGACCCCTGATCGAAAGATTCCGTCGAGTGTTCGACATCAACTCATTTATTCACAATCGATGGATTGTACTATAGTACCTTGGGAGTCATTGACATCAATGGTGATTTCCCTCGCACTTGTTAACAGTTACATCAATGACCGGTAATCAAGTGGTTTCTACCATGTTCGACTTCGACACATGTAATCACATGGTTAGATTCGTACTTTGGGCGACGAGATTGAAGACCCTGGATATTGTCTTTATGATTCAGGTTGCGATGGAGTATGTATAATTTGCAACACATAGCTCCATTGTGTATGTTTCGTGGCTATGTCGTCTTGATTCAAACTTTGTTGCATAGATCCACAGTGTATTTAGGTGGCTATGCTATATTGTGATGGCATGGATCCACAGTGTATGATTGGTGGCCATGACCTTGGTTTATGATATCATCAGTCTGTGATCTGAGTATGGGAATTCCTACCTCATAAATTGGTATACATGATATTCTGTCGATGCTTGGATTTTTGCAGGTTTCCGATTAGATGTGCTCTTGGTTCTTGACACACACATGCAGCTTACAAAGTCTATTGACTGTCACTGGTTCCACTCTCAAACTTTGGGGGGCATTCTGTTATCCACAATTTTGGTCATCATGATGATGTTATGGTGATGGAAAATCAAGCTCTTCACTAAGAACACTTTCCTGAGAAAAGTTACCTTTGTCTGCTTCCAGAAATCATACTTTTAAGGGAGGTTCACAGGCTACCTATATATTTGCCTGCGAGAATGCATGATTCTCGTAGGCTACATTAAGCTGGACTACGAGGAGTTCACACTGTACCTAACTATCAGGGTGCGAACATTTTCTAAAGGAAGGAAAAAGATGAAGTTCCCGAGCCTTCTAGAAGGGAATCTTCTAGAAGGGTGAGTTGGCATTCGAATGGTTATCTAAGTACTGGTTTTCCTGATATCTTGGGATTATTCCTATCCAAGTAACTAATCTATTCTCTCCTATATATTGAAGAGAATGCTCATGGAAAAGGTTAGAAGCAAACTAGCAAGAGATCGATTGGAGAATTAGTGTAAGATTGTATGAAGGACTGATGCTACAGCAGCTAGAGACACCAGCAAAGTCATCAAAGTGGTTGATTTTCTTCATGCATGAGCAAGTGTGTGTGTCAGAGCTAGGAGCCATCGAAAGGATATCTACAACATCAAGGCTCAGGTTGTAAGTTTCACTTTCTATCAATTTAATACAATAATATGTCCCTTTCCCATAAAGATGATGTCACTTTATTACATAATTCCTTGATCATATGTATAGATTAGCTATTGAATCTATTGATCTGCTTTCACTTTGAATGGTTTGTACTGTTGTGATCTGAACGGCACAAGAGCGTTGGAGTGAAGCTTGGAACAACAGAGACCCAAGGAAGCATTCATAAGGTATGTTCATGATCCTTGCCTCTTAGTTCATTCAATAGTCTATATCTAGGGAAAGTGTATTATTCTGTCTTGTTTTGTTCTAGATCCAGGTGGATCTAGGGAGATCGGTTTGTGTCTGCACTCACGGATTTATCCTGAAACAATAACAGGCCTAGTGCCTCATTTGGATACACACACAACCATCTCTCTCATACAGTGTGTAATTCTTGGAGAGTGACGCAGCTACAAAGAAGGAGTGATGCAGCTACAAAAGAGGGGTGTCTCAATAAAGGGTTTTGGTTATTTGGTGAAGAACTATCTTGGTATAGTGGTGTGTTACTCTGTTCTGGTTAGGGTTTTTAGTGGATCTTATTTTTTGGCGAGATATCTCTTGAGAGAGACATTATACTTGTTGAAGAATCTATATTTAAAAAGCTTTGTTGGGTTTTCTCCCCCACGAGGGTTTCCCAGGATATATCTTGTGTATAATGTGGATTTATTTCTTTCAGTGATCCCTGTGCATGCATTTATTGTTTTAATAGAATAATGTTAAATAATACTACACACACTTTTTTATCCCCTATCCTAGGGATAAATAAGGAGATCGTGTCTTGAATCCCACAGGTTATAGACATGAAGTGTCGAGAGTCGAAGGGCCCCTCTTTTCTTCAAGTGCAGTCCACATGTTGCCAGCAGCAACGTCCATCACATTGGCCTAGTCCTGAAGTGGCAGTGGGTATTAATCCATGAGGTAATGAGTCTGGGTATCATGGTATGTAGCTCTGATATTTGAATCAAACGTGTTATATTGAATCCTTCTTCATTTCATGACGTTTTCTTGGAAATTATGCTCTTTTCCTTGTTTAAACCTAGGAGGGTGACACAGTGCCCTAGTAAGTCAATTTCCCTTTAGGATGGGTTGCTACTGGGTATATATTTTAATATTCATTGTTCATTCCCTCCATACTTACCATTTTCCATCTTTATTTCTTCCATCTCCCCATCTTTTGGGCATTGGGATTGGCTACACTAGGAAGTGTTGTACCTTACCTCGTGGGAAGAAGGGGCTAAAGGCATGAAGGGTAAAAGTAGTTGGCAAGAGTTCAAAGCCAATTTTTAAACCTTCTAGATGTTTTTCCTAGGGATCCCCAATAAAGCAATGAAAATTTTCTTAGTAAGAAAAGGGGACCCACAATATAACATCAACACTCAAGGTATTAGTTGATGGATAGGAGGTCTCATCACGAGTCGATCTATTATGACCATGGACATGTAGCGGTATGACATTACCACCTATCTAGTCACCAAGCCAGGGTAATGGCTCTTGGTTGTGTAGACAAGAGAAAGGGGGTATCATCACGAGCCAACCTTCTCATTTTCGTGAACTGGTTTGTGGATTACACTGTCACCTATGGTCACCAATCCAGAATAACGACCCTAAATTATTCCATTGTAGCACAAGAGCAAAGATAAAAAAAAAGAAATATAATAATAAATGGCAATGAATGGGATAGGAAACAATTGCATCCATGACAAGGTGAAGCTCACCCTCCACAAAGGCACCCACAGGTAAGACTCTACATTTCCCTATTATCACATGCACCCCACGCCCAAATATTTACCCCATGCCACCTCATACACTTGCATGAATTGGACCATAATCCACCTGGGAAACACCTCAGACTTAAGGTGGATTAGCCCAATAGGACACCCTAAGACCCTTTGATTAAAAATTTGTCACTTATTCTGATTAAAAATACCCTTGCAATAGAGTTTTTATTTTCACCAAGTTGTCATACAAAATTTATTTTCATAAATAAAAGTCTATGCCTCTAGTTGTTAGGTTATATTATATTATATTTGTATGAGCCCTGTTTTATAAAAGGCCTTTGAGACTAAACCTTTCCTTTTAAAAGTACGAATATGCTAACAAAAATTACCTTGTATTATTGTATATCAAAGGAATTTGATTGGATGAAGGTTCACAGTTCAAATTTGGGCATTGTTCCAGACCATGTTATAAAGAACCTTGTTTTAAATAAGCCTTCCTACTGAGTCATACAAACCTTGTTAATAATGTTGTTTTTTTTAAGTAAGAACTTGACCCTTGATACTCAAAATAAAGCCTTTGCATGCCTTATCCACATATCTTCCAGTAGTCCCTTCATTACTATAAACATATCATTCTCAGAACATAGTCATAGTAAATCATATTCAAAGATTTTTTGTGAAAGTTTTATTTACCATTTGCATGTAGTTAAAAGTTATCTTGAGTTTGATGGATGTTTTATGATTTTAGATGAGATTTTTCAGTCGTGGATCAAGGGGATCCCATAGGGGACAAGGGAGAAGGACAAATGCTTTTGGGCAAGAAGGAAGAAACAAAAGGATTAGATTTGGTGTCCACTTTAATGCTAACTCTGATGAGTTCAATCATTTGGAACGTATAAGGCACCTTTTCTTGGGTGGACAACAAGCCTTGCCTAAACCTTTGAGACCTCTGAATGTACCTCTGCAACCCCATCCTAGTATTATTGGCATTCCTCTACATCCACAATTTGACCCATCCAATGATGGGTGGGAAACAAGTCAAAATAAACTTGCTTCGAGGAATGCAAAATGGCCTGAAACGCATGAAAAGCACCCTCAACTTCAATCATTGTTGCTTTTATTGCTCCTTCTGCTAATTCTTCTACCCAAATTCACTCCTACATTGAAGTTAAATCCTCATCTTTAAAGATACATGCTAATGAAAAGGGAAAGAAATCTATGAAATAATCTTCAAGTTCAGAAACCTCAAATATTGCTTATGTCCACTCCAAGACCAATGCAAAGGAGATACAAGGAGAATATAGGAGGGGAATTTCTCACTTAGACATGTTTCCTGAGATATCTCAGTATTGATATCTGTTTTTTATGACATTTATAACGACATGGATAAGAATTTTTCTTGGTTTGATATTTTCAAAATTTTGGCTATTAAAAAACATTATGTTTATGTCAAAAAAATTGGAGGGACAAGGTGTTAATATACATATTTATGTTGCCTTCATTTCATATTATAATCACATGTGGCGTGTGATTCTTTATTTTTAAGATTTAATTGGAATGATTGGATAATATAAGATGTCTTCCCTTATGAGAATATAATGGGACCCCTGCCTACTTTATATATATATATATATATATACTCCATTGACTCCTAATTAATCGTTTACTCTCGAAAAAGAAATATTAATTTATTTAAACAGTTAAATTGAATAATTGTTTAAAGAATCTATAAAAGAAAGGAGGAGATCAATGAAGGACATTATTACTACATCACATGATATTTATGCTAAAGATTTTGAGAGATTTTACCAATGATCATCTTTCATATTGCCTAAGTTTTTCGGAGTTAAATTGCTTTGTTGATGACAAGGATTTACTTGAAAAGTGAAAAAGAAAGGTGGGTGATACTCAACCTGTGGTATTCCCCCTTAAGTTCATCTATTTTTTCTGCAATTGTTTGCACATATTAGAAGTTATGAGTTATGCTCAGTGTTAATTAGTGATACATTTTGCAGAATTTAATTGTGTGCTTACACTACTTGAGGTGGTCTGAGTTTTACTGTGGGATTTCATTTTTCTTTTCATGGAACTTATGTTGACTTGGTGTTCAACACCTCCTTCGGGACTCGTGACATGGTTTAACAACCTCCCATGGATTCATTAACTCTGGAGATTGTATCAGAAACTAACAGGTCGGTCTTTTGGTTTAACGACAAACGTGGGCCAACAAATGGTATCAAAGTGAAAGGTCATGTGTTCAAGTCTGCTTGGTTGGTGTCGAGTACCTCAATTGGTGTTGAGGGGGATATTTTTTACTTGGTGGTTGACACATTCTTCGGGACTAGTGACATGGTTTAACAGCCTCCCATGGATCTATTAACTCTAGCAGTCGTATCGAAAAGTAAGAGGTTGGCCTTTTGGTTTAATGAAAAACATGGGCCAACAACTTAGTTTCCTTTGTATGAATATTCATTACGTCTTCATTACGTCTTAGGATCCTAAGGATATTACTCGTCCAATTCTTCGCATAGATTTGTAAAATCATTTAACTCGGTTTATATATATAAAGATCATTGCATATTTTCCCTCATTGTCGGCTCTTATTTCTCAGCCATTTAATTTCTTTGATGCATGTACTTTCAATTTTTCTATTATTAATGTCGTTGTTACAATTTCATTTTTAAATGCTTTCATATGTATTTTGTACATTGTTATCTTTAAAATGTAATATTCAATTTTGTTCTTTTTTTGTTTCATTTTGTTCATAGCTAAAGAAAAAAGACAAATATAAAATTAAATACAAATAAAATCAAGTTACTTTTAATTCAAAGTTCCTTGTGATTAGGAATTTTGATTTTCATCCTTAGGTTATAATAAAGGGTGATAATATTGAATACCTCATCTACTCTAACAAGGTTTGAAGTGTATTGAGAGAAGCATAACAATTCCTCACTCAACATCTTTTGGTGACCATATTGGGGATGATTTTGTTCCTAAAATATTTCTTATGAATTTCATGGTTGTGCTCCTTCGTTCACCAATGACCTTGCCTTCATCCTGTCAACCTGACATCTGAATTCAATTTCTCGATCAATCTAACATTGCTTCTTGCTTATTTGACCATATATTAGAAACTGTTATCACTCATGAACAGCTTGAATGTTCTTGGAATACCAGTGTTTGGAGACATAGAAGTACAAGAACAAGTAGAGAATCATCAGCGACAAGTTCAAAATCATCCATCCCAGCCTTGAGTTGTTTATGAACACTCATGTATGATCTTCTCGTAGAGCTAGGGGAAAATATCATGAGCTCGATCCTTTGGCTGAAATTGGGAGACAAAAAAAATTCTTAGAAAATATCCATAGGAAACTTCACAATCTTGCTCTGATTCAAAAACCGAAGTTACTATCCTTTCACTAACTTTTTCACCAAGGAAAAAAACAATGACTTCTACCTGGGGTTCAAGTTAGTCTTCTACCTCCCAGGCTTCCACTTTATAGATAATTGGAAGCTTGTACAGTAATTTTAATCGGATTCAATCCACAACCAATATAGCGAAGGTAATTCGGAAATATGGGTTATTCCAATTTGAATAATATGCCAATACGACTCTATGGCATGTACCTTCATCTTTAAATTTAAACCCAGCTACTGCTCCCCTTCCTAAATTTAAAGATCATTTGCCCAAGTTTGCAGGTAATGGAATTATATCTCTGAATGAGCATTTAATTTCTTTTTCTAATGTTTGTCCTAACATAGGTGTTAATGATAATGACGCATGTATGCGGTTATTCATCAATTCATTGGAAGGGAAGGCATCTGTTGATTCTTTTGAATTTCCCCCAAAGGCCTTTTCTACGTGGGATGAATTATGTTATTGTTTCAAATCCACTTATGGGAAACCTCAAATCTCATTTGATCTGTTGAAAAGTTACAACAATGTGGTTTGTGACAAAGGTGAGACTATTAAAGCATTTAATCTACATTTCACTAAATTATACAATCAAATTGTTGAGGTTATCGAACCTCATTATCAKRCTRCCCTTAAGCATTATTATAATTCTATACCTACTTCTTATCATCATAGATTAGAATAAAAGAATGTCACCAGTTTAGGGTCAGCATTGCAGACTTGCCTAGAATATGAAGAACGAGTTTTAATAATTGGTCTTCCTATGGAAGATTTGAATAAACAAATCGATATGATTGTTGTATTACAAATGATTCAAGATATGAATAAATTAATGATTTCTTTTGAAAAAAAGGTAATTTCTCAACCAACTCCTAAAATCTTTGCTCAAGCCTCACTTCAAAATCAATCTCAGCCTTTTGAACCTAAAACTATCCTTTCTCATGATTGGTGTAATTTTTGCGAGGAAATCATGAAGAAAGCACATGTGAACTTAGAAATAATGCAAGGGAGAGAAGTTTTGGAAAAAGAACTGATTCCACCATTGCTACATTGAATTGGGCACCATAGTATGATGTCATTATGGTTGATACTAGAAGTCATTCTTGTCAAAACAAAAACAAGGGAATTTTTATAAAGAACTCCTTTATTCCTAATTCTTCTAGTTCGAGTTCTCAACAATCTGGATTCTGGAACACATCTAGTTCAATAGGCCCATTAGCTCAGAGTGTCCAACAGTTTGAAGTTAGTTAGTTTCTTTCTTCTATCACTTCTCATAAATATAATATTTTAAAATAGGTTCCTAATATTAAAGTTGATGCCACACTTTTAGATATGGCCTCTATTCTGGAACAACACGAGCATCTTAGAAGTTTTATTGAAGGTAAAACCTATGGATTTGCTAATCTAACTATTGAATAATAAGAGGAAGAGTCATCTAAAAATAAAATTTTGGTTGTACATAATCCTATAAATTCAATTAAGAATCCTTCATTCTAAGTTTCCATGAAAATTATGGACAAAATTGTGCATTATTGTCTTATTGACTGCGGTTTTGGGCCAAATTTTATGTCTAGAATTATCATGAAAGAATTGGGTCTTTCATGCACTAATGAAAAATCGAAGAATGTGTTGGATTATAATAATAATAATAAGCAAGCTACCATTGGATAAATCAAAGATGTAACTATGGTATTGTGTGCTCATCCTGAGATATGCACTACTTGTAATATCCAAGTAATTGTTATTCTTATAAGTAATTATTCAATCATTATTGGTCGTGATTGGAAAGCTTTGATAGGTGGATATATTTCCATGGATGGGACTCATATGTGTCTCCCAAAAGTAGATAAGAACATTATTTTTCTTCATGAAGGTTGCATTTTCCCATATATAGAGAGCATTATGCAACCTCATGTCAACTTCATTAAATAAGGCATTGGCATTTATTATATATTTCTTGAGGAATAAAATTATATTTTACCATATATTGATCTGTACGATCACGTCTGGCATATGCATTTTGATGGTGCATGTTCAAATGATGGGAAGGGTGTTGGGATTGTGTTATATTCTGCTCTGGGAAAAATTCATAGTTTTTCTTATAGACTCGAATTTGCATGTACCAACAATGTTGAAGAGTTTGAAGCCCTTATACTTGGTATTGAAAATGACTTCAATTTAGGATGCAACCACAAATTTTTTGGTGATTCTGAATTAGTTGTCAACTTGGTAAAAAAGATTTACAAATTGTCAAACAAAAATTTGAAAAGATATATGCAGGTAGTGTGGCAATTAATTTCTACTCTAATATATTTTAACATTTCATACGTTCACAGAGAATTGAATTCCATGGATGATAGGCTGGTTTTTTATGCATCTCAACCTGAAAGACAATTACTCTCTGAAAAACTTGAATTCACATTCATCTCCTTATATTACCCACATATAACAGATAATGTGGAATCTTGGCAAATTTTCTATGGTGACGAAAGAAAATGCACTTTCCTAAAGAATGAACCTTTGAATAAAAATTAAATCATCTCTTTAGATGATAATAAATTTCCAAAGGGACTAACTCCTTTAGAAGGATCATTCTCTTCAAGTGATTTTAGCAGTCATAAGAAAAAAGAGTCGGAGGATTCAAGAAGAGAGATAGGGGATACCATTCTCGTGAATATTGGGACTAAAGAAAATCCAAAAAAATTTAAAATTGGAGCCCAGTGTTCAAAAGAAGAAAAAAACAAATTCATAGACTTTTTTTGTGAATTCCATGATGTCTTTGCTTGGTCTTATGTTGGTTTGGATGGCTTTGATCCAAGTATAATCCATCATGCTATTCCTACCAAATAATATTCTAAACCTGTAAGACAAAGACAAAGGCATGTTAATCCTACACTTGAGGCCACTATATGTAAGGAAGTAGAATAGATATTAGCTAGCCATATTATTTTTCCTATATAATATTCAGAATGGGTTGCAAATCTTGTCCTAGTAAGGAAGAAAAATAGAGATATTAGATTATGTGTCGATTTTGTTCCCTTAACAAGACTAGAGTGAAAGATAATTTGTTGCTTCCTAATATGGATTTAATTCTCCAACAAGTTGCAGGATCACAAATGATGTGACTTCTTGATGGTTTTTTAGGTTATAACCAAATACGCCTCAAGAGAGTTGACAAGTACAAAACAACCTTTACTACTCATTGGGGCACCTTTGCATATGAATGTATGCCTTTCGACTTAATTAATTTCGATGCTACCTTTTAGAGAGCTATGAAAATAGATTTAGATGAGCTAATCAGGATCATTGTTCATATTTATCTTAATGATTTAGTTGTATATTACGAGATCCAAGAATATAATTTCGAACATCTTAGATAGGTATTCTTGCATTGTTGGAAATATGGTATGTCATTAAATCTTATAAAGTCTACTTTCAATGTTACTTCTGGAAAATTACTTGGTCATATAGTTTCATATTCTGGTATTAGTATTGATCCAGAAAGAGTCATTTCTATTAAAAATCTCCTAATCCCTACTACAAAGAAGGAAATTCAATCATTTATGGAAAAAAACAATTTTGTAAGGAGATTCATTCCTGATTTTTCCAGTATGGTTAAACCTATTCATAATATGTTGAAGAAATATCAAGTCTTTTCCTGGAATCCAAACTTTGAAAAAACCTTTGTTGATATAAAAAAAATGCTACAGTTTTCACTCTCGTCTTGGATAAATTCGATTTTTCGAAAGATTTATCATTTACACAAATGCCACTCAAGAAGTAATTTCTGCAGTTCTTCTTTAGAAAGATGATGAAAGTGTGGAACATCTAGTAGATTTTATGAGTCAAAATCTATCTAACAATGAGTTGAAATATACGTTAATTGAGAAACATGCATTTTCTCTCGTAAAAGCTATTGAAAATTTTTGTCACTTCATTCTTAGTAAGCATGCTGAAATTAAAGTCCCTTTGCATGTTGTTAAATTCTTTTTATATCAAAGTCTTCTATCAGAAAAATTAGCACATTGGCTTGCTAAAATACAGGAACATGAT
>JASDQU010013145.1:35202-46491 GCA_032191745.1 Picea mariana | reverse complement strand
AAAATTATATTTTACCATATATTGATCTGTACGATCACGTCTGGCATATGCATTTTGATGGTGCATGTTCAAATGATGGGAAGGGTGTTGGGATTGTGTTATATTCTGCTCTGGGAAAAATTCATAGTTTTTCTTATAGACTCGAATTTGCATGTACCAACAATGTTGAAGAGTTTGAAGCCCTTATACTTGGTATTGAAAATGACTTCAATTTAGGATGCAACCACAAATTTTTTGGTGATTCTGAATTAGTTGTCAACTTGGTAAAAAAGATTTACAAATTGTCAAACAAAAATTTGAAAAGATATATGCAGGTAGTGTGGCAATTAATTTCTACTCTAATATATTTTAACATTTCATACGTTCACAGAGAATTGAATTCCATGGATGATAGGCTGGTTTTTTATGCATCTCAACCTGAAAGACAATTACTCTCTGAAAAACTTGAATTCACATTCATCTCCTTATATTACCCACATATAACAGATAATGTGGAATCTTGGCAAATTTTCTATGGTGACGAAAGAAAATGCACTTTCCTAAAGAATGAACCTTTGAATAAAAATTAAATCATCTCTTTAGATGATAATAAATTTCCAAAGGGACTAACTCCTTTAGAAGGATCATTCTCTTCAAGTGATTTTAGCAGTCATAAGAAAAAAGAGTCGGAGGATTCAAGAAGAGAGATAGGGGATACCATTCTCGTGAATATTGGGACTAAAGAAAATCCAAAAAAATTTAAAATTGGAGCCCAGTGTTCAAAAGAAGAAAAAAACAAATTCATAGACTTTTTTTGTGAATTCCATGATGTCTTTGCTTGGTCTTATGTTGGTTTGGATGGCTTTGATCCAAGTATAATCCATCATGCTATTCCTACCAAATAATATTCTAAACCTGTAAGACAAAGACAAAGGCATGTTAATCCTACACTTGAGGCCACTATATGTAAGGAAGTAGAATAGATATTAGCTAGCCATATTATTTTTCCTATATAATATTCAGAATGGGTTGCAAATCTTGTCCTAGTAAGGAAGAAAAATAGAGATATTAGATTATGTGTCGATTTTGTTCCCTTAACAAGACTAGAGTGAAAGATAATTTGTTGCTTCCTAATATGGATTTAATTCTCCAACAAGTTGCAGGATCACAAATGATGTGACTTCTTGATGGTTTTTTAGGTTATAACCAAATACGCCTCAAGAGAGTTGACAAGTACAAAACAACCTTTACTACTCATTGGGGCACCTTTGCATATGAATGTATGCCTTTCGACTTAATTAATTTCGATGCTACCTTTTAGAGAGCTATGAAAATAGATTTAGATGAGCTAATCAGGATCATTGTTCATATTTATCTTAATGATTTAGTTGTATATTACGAGATCCAAGAATATAATTTCGAACATCTTAGATAGGTATTCTTGCATTGTTGGAAATATGGTATGTCATTAAATCTTATAAAGTCTACTTTCAATGTTACTTCTGGAAAATTACTTGGTCATATAGTTTCATATTCTGGTATTAGTATTGATCCAGAAAGAGTCATTTCTATTAAAAATCTCCTAATCCCTACTACAAAGAAGGAAATTCAATCATTTATGGAAAAAAACAATTTTGTAAGGAGATTCATTCCTGATTTTTCCAGTATGGTTAAACCTATTCATAATATGTTGAAGAAATATCAAGTCTTTTCCTGGAATCCAAACTTTGAAAAAACCTTTGTTGATATAAAAAAAATGCTACAGTTTTCACTCTCGTCTTGGATAAATTCGATTTTTCGAAAGATTTATCATTTACACAAATGCCACTCAAGAAGTAATTTCTGCAGTTCTTCTTTAGAAAGATGATGAAAGTGTGGAACATCTAGTAGATTTTATGAGTCAAAATCTATCTAACAATGAGTTGAAATATACGTTAATTGAGAAACATGCATTTTCTCTCGTAAAAGCTATTGAAAATTTTTGTCACTTCATTCTTAGTAAGCATGCTGAAATTAAAGTCCCTTTGCATGTTGTTAAATTCTTTTTATATCAAAGTCTTCTATCAGAAAAATTAGCACATTGGCTTGCTAAAATACAGGAACATGATTTAATGATTACAACTACCAATACGATAAAGGGATGTGATTACAACTACCAAACCCTCAAAATTGAAGGATATATCAAAAATAAAAAGGTAATAGTGCTAATTGATTCTGGTAGTACTCATAATTTCATTCACTGTAAATTAGCCAAAGCTCTCAATTGATTTATATATCCAGCACCATAGTTTCAAGTAATGATTGCAAATGGAGGAACTATCAATTGCTCAGAGAAATTCCATAAGATCAATCTTACTATGGAGGAATATGTAATGAATAGTCCAATGATTTTTATACTCGTGGGTTGTGATGATGTCATACTAGGGGTCCAATGGTTACAATCATTGGGAACGGTGGCTTTTAATTTTCAAGAAATTTTCATGAAATTTTCATTAGAAGGAAAGGAAATTGAGTTAAGGGGTATCACAAGGAAACCCGGTAAGGTATTAAGTTCTAATGGCATCACAAAATTATTGAAAAAGGGGCATCAGGGTGTAATTGTACAACTATGCTCACTAGAAGTTCAAACATCTAAGCCATCAATTCTCCTAGATATCCAAGGGATCATTCATAAGCATTCCAAAGTATTTGAAGATATTCATAGAGGTCTTCCACCCACTCGCGATCATGATCATGGTATTCACTTAATTCCTAGGAGTGTGTCTCCTAACATCGGGCCTTACCGATACCCTTATGCCCAAAAGAGTGAAATTGAGCGTATGGTTGAATAAATGTTATAGGTTGGCATTATTAGACCTAGCCAAAGTTCTTACTCTGCATTGATGGTAATGGTACTCAAGAATGAGGGCTCATGGCGTATGTGTCCAGATTATAAAGAGTTTAACAAGATCACCATTGAAGATAAGTTTCCCATTACTATCATTGATGAATTGTTAGATGAACTACATGGAGAAACCTACTTCACAAAGTTGGATCTTCGTTTAGGGTATCATCAGATTAGAATGAAGGAAGAAGATATTGCAAAAACAACATTCAGAACTCATGAAGGCCATTATGAATTTTTGGTCATGCCTTTTGGCCTTACAAATGCACCTTCCACATTCCAAGGGTTGATGGATTCCATTTTCAACCCCTTCCTTTCAAATTTTTTGTTAGTATTTTTTGATGATATACTAATCTATAGCAAGTCTTGCAAAGATCATGTTCGACATGTTGACAGGGTGCTATAGCCACTAAAGGAGCAGTAGCTATATGCCAAAGGGTGAATGAGGTAGAGTATTTGGGTCATGTTGTATTTCATGAAGGTGTCAAGGTAGACCCTAAAAATATTAAAGCCATGATGGACTAGACGATTCCCAAAACATTGAATAATATTAGAGGATTTTTGGGTTTGACAGGTTACTACCGCAAGCTTGTTCGGAACTGTGGAAGAATAACAACACCCTTAACTGCATTAAACAAGAAGGATTCATTTTCATGGACTCCAGAGGCAACTTAAGATTTTGAAAAACTTAAAGAGGCAATGTGTAAAGCTCATGTCTTGACCACACCAGACTTCAAAAAAACCTTTATTGTGCAATGTGATGCCTCGAAAAATGGCATCGGTGTTTTTCTAATGCAAGAAGGAAGGACCCTTGCTTTTGAAAGTTGGTGACTCAAGGGAAAGGACTTACACAAACCCATTTATGAGAAGGAAATGATGGCAATACTACATGCATTGAAGCAATGTTGTCCTTACCTAATAGCTAGGGACTTCAAGATCAAAACAGATCATGACAGTCTTAAATACTTATTGGAACAACGACTATCTTCAGACGAGCAACAAAAATGGGTAACCAAGATGTTGGGTTATGACTTTGAAATCATCTACAAAAAAGGGAAGCAAAATGTTGTGGCAGATGCACTCTCAATAAAGGATGAATGTGTTGAGGCATTTCTTTGTTCTATCTCTATCATTCAACCTGATTGGATAATAGAAGCAAGGGATAAATGGAAGAATGATGAAGAAGTGTGGACTCTCATTCAAAGGTTGCAGTAGTATTCTAATGAATCTGATACATTTACATGGAAAAATGATTCACTATGGTACAAAGATTTCTTATATTTATGTAAGAACTCCCAACTCAAACAAAAGGTACTTTTGGAATTGCACACCTCTCTGGTAGGAGAGCACTCAATATTTTTGAAAACCTATCACAGGTTAAATAGGGAATTTTCTTGGGATGGCCTTAAAATTGATGTTCAAATGTTTGTGGCAATATGTTTGCTTTGAAAACAAAATAAGGTGGAAACAATTAATACCCCAGGTCTTTTACAACCATTAGCCATTCCAAGTCAGCGTTGGGAGGAGGTTTCCATGGATTTCATTACAGGGTTACCAAAGTATGAAGGAAAGAGTGTCATCATGGTGATTGTTGATAGACTTACCAAGTATGCACACTTTTTTGCACTCTCTCATCCTTTCAAAACCAGTATAGTTTCTACTGCATTCATGGAGACAGTTCAAAATCTACATGGAAACCCAAAGATTATTGTAAGTGACAAAGATCCCATCTTCACTGGACATTTTTGGACAGAATTATTTTCTTGTTTGGGTACTCAATTGGCTCATAGCTCATCCTATCATCCTCAATCTGATGGACAAACTGAGATAATGAACAAATGTTTGGAAGGCCACCTTCGTTGCTTTGTCTCTAATAAACAAACACAATGGTTCAAGTTGTTACCCTTGGAAGAATGGTGGTATAACACTTCCTTTCATACTACAACAAAAATGACACCATTTATGGCACTTTATGGATATCACCCACTATCCATCACTTCTTCTCTAAAAGAAAAATCTAAGGTTCAAGTAGTGGAAGATCACATTAAGCATCAACAATAAGTTCTCCAACTCTTAAAGGACAACTTGACCATGGCATAGACTAGCACGAAACAACAAGCAGATCGACATCATAATGAAGGAAGTTTTGAAGTAGGGGATTGGGTATTTTTAAGACTACAACCATACAAATAGATGTCCCTTAAGTAAGATAAGAAGGATAATAAATCATCACTGAAGTACTATGGCCCTTATAAGATGTTGCAAAATATTGATACTATGGTATAAAAATTGGAGTTGCCTGCATCTTCGCGAGTACACCTAGTTTTCCATGTTTCATACTTAAAGAAGGTTTTAGGTGACAATATCCTAGTTCAAACTATATTTCCAGAAATTGACAAGGAAGGAAAAATCATATTGGAGCCTGGAGCTATCACTAACACAAGAATTTGCTAGCTGAGGAATAGATCAATTTCAGAGTATCTCATTAAGTGGAAGAAACTACATGTTGAATATTCCACATGGGAAGATGAGTCTTTTATATAGAAGAATCCAAAACTACTCAAGCATTGAGGAAAACACTTGTCTAGATGGGAGGGGCATGTTAAGCCCTAAATCGTGGCACATTACCCCTTAATTGGGGCATATTACATTAGTATTGTTATTTTATTTATGTCAGCTTGGGTCCATTAGTTGTAATAGTACCTCCTAGTCTCATATATATACCAAGGAGACATTTTCATTTGGAATCATATTATATTTGTGAATTCATGTGATGTATAAGGAGGTTTCCCCCTCGAAGAGGCTTATGATCTGAATTTCTCTCTTTGTCAAGGCGTGGAGTACTTATTCTGAGCTTTTTATGCTATTTTGATATTTGGTTCTTAACATTCCACACATCTAGACACATAGACTTGTGTGGAAATACCTATCTGATGTTACCACTAGCATCAACACTCCCTCTTAGAGAGGAAGGTATTCTTCACCACTCCCAGTCTGTCTCTGAAGAATACAAACTTCCCTTTCTCCAAGGGCTTGGTTAAAATATCTGCAACTTGCACATATGTGGAAATATATTAAAGTTTCACTACTCCTTTTTGGAACCTATCCCGAATGAAATGATATATGATCTCAATATGCTTGGACCTATCATGGAATATGGATTCTCAGAGAGTTTTATACAACTCTGATTATCTTGGTATATCACTGTAGGCTCCAACTCCTGACCAAATAAGCATGTAAGAAATTTGCGAAGCCAAATGGCTTCACTGCTAGCCATACTCACTTCCATATACTCTGCCTTTGTTGAACTGAGTGCTACAAAAGTTTATTCCTGCTGAACCAAGGAA
Organism: Picea mariana; assembly: GCA_032191745.1. Taxonomy (NCBI): domain Eukaryota; kingdom Viridiplantae; phylum Streptophyta; class Pinopsida; order Pinales; family Pinaceae; genus Picea; species Picea mariana. Next base: position 40,281 of record JASDQU010013145.1, on the reverse strand, counting down.
TCATTTTTTATCCCAAGTTGAAGCAACACCCCAAGGTGCTCTTTCTATTTGTTGCATTTCTTACCCAATCCGAGTCTGTATATCCCTGCAACTCTACTTCATCTCCTCCAAGATATCTCAATCCATACTCCATTGTACCTATCAAGTACCTGAGCACATGCTTTGCTATGATCCAATGCACCTACCTTGGATCTACCATGAATTGATTCAAGGTGTTCACACCAAAAAAAATATATGTTATCGTGTTGACAAAACACAACAAGGACCCGACCAAGTGCCTATATATCCTGGGATCCACCAACTTTGAATCTGAAGTGTCAGTCTTCCTTAGATTGGTAATCATAGGTGTAGCCATTGGTTTACAGTCCTCCATCTTGAATCTCCTCAAGATCTCTATCGCATACTTCCCTTGTCCAAGGAAGATCTCTCATGATACCCACCATACCTCTAACCCCAAGAAATAATTCATCAAGCCAATGTCCTTCATCTTGAACTCACTATCCAAATCTACTTTTCACCCTGCAATAAGCTCATATTCACCTGTGAGAAATAGAACATCAACATACAGAACCAAGATGAGAGAATCCTCTCCAACAAGTATGAAGTACAAGTTTGGATCCGCCTCACTCTTGGTAAAGCCAAAACTCTGCAAGTATCCATCGATCCTGGAATACCATGCCCTAGGCGCATGTTTGAGTCCATACAAGGCTTTCTTAAGCCTACAAATATGAGAATCCCTCCCATGTACTTCAAAGCCCCAAGGTTTCTCTATGTATACTCCTTCCTCAATTATTTTGTTGAGGAATGTTGTTTTCACATCCATCTAATGTGTCCTCCACTTCATAACTGAAGCAATAGAAATAACAACTCGAACAGAAGAATGCCTGGCGATTGGAGAAAATGTCTCCTCGTAGTCCACTCCCTCTTTATGGGAGAACCCTCTTTCCACAAACCTCGCCTTGAACTTCTCTATGCTACCATATGCAACATGCTTGTTCTTTTAGAGCAACCTAGAATTCACAACCGACTTCCTCTCTGATCTTGACACTATGTCCCAAGCATCATTCCTCGTAATAGAGGTGTACTCCTCTACCATGTCATCCCTCCATACATGTTGATCTGTTGTTTCCTTAAAACTAGAAGGCTCGGCATCAATGATGTGACTCATAAGTTCCATATAGTTTAGAAACTTCTTCGGAGGCCTGCGCTCTCTGACCACACTCCTTGGAGCCTCACCAACATCCCTTAATGTCTATACTACCCACCTATGTCTCTTGACAGGGTTGGAAGGGGATAAATCCTCCTCTCCACCTAAATTTTGAATTGTTGATTGTTTCTCATCCTTTGGAGCCTATTGCTCCTTGTCCTCCATCATTGTTGATAACTCATGAGTACTCCTAGATGCTAAGTTATCCTCGAACTTCACATCTTTACTCACAACTGTCTTCCTTTACGCTGAAATGAAGATCTTGTACTCATTCAAGGTCTCGATGTACCCCACAAATACACCCTTTTGTCTCGAAGGCTCTAGCTTTTTCCTCTTCTCCACTAGCACATGGATGTAAATTGGACAACCAAATATCCTCAAATGTCCTATCTCTATCTTCACCCCTGAGAATGCCTCCTCCAGAGTCTTGTCCCCCAATATCCAATGAGGACTCATGTTCTACACATACATCATCGTATTACATGCCTCTTCCCACAAAACATGGGAAACTTCTGATCATGTATCATATCCTTGGCAAAACCGATTATGGACTAATTCTTTTTCTCTACAACCCCATTCTACTGAGGGTTGTATGAGATCATCAACTCCCTCTTGATCCCTGCCTCCTTGTAGAAATCCTTGAAGTCATTGTAGGTGTACTCTACTCCATTATCTAAACTCAAGACCTTAATCTTAATCCCTATCTAGTTCTCTACCTGAGCCCTGAACTCTCTAAACTGACTGAAGACCTCATCTTTGGTCTCCATGAAGAAGATCCAGGTTTTCCTGGAAAAATCATCAATAAACGTCACATAGTATGATAATCCCTGTAATGATTATGTTGACATCAACCTACTCCCATATGAATGGATAAGATCCAATATCCCCTTGGACCCACTCTTTCTACTTGGAAAAGAAGCCTTGACATTCTTGTCAAGTTCACACCCTCTACACTCTCCCTGCTACTCAATATTGAACCCTGGAAGACCTATAACTATCTCCCTTAGAATCGAGAATGCCATGTATTGTAGGTGTCCCAACCTCATGTTCCAGAACTCACATAGGTTGTCATTGTTGTGTACCAAAGCCTAAACATGCTTACCTTACAGCCTGTATAAGGTGCCCTCTCTAACCCTAATGACCATTTTGTTGTCCAGGATAGCTTTCTCTGGATGTATGATACCTGCGCTCTCTAAAAAGTGACGACAAAACCCTTGTCCTCCATAGTTGAGACTGAAAGAAAATTTTTCTTCAAACCTGGTATGTAAAGCACATCATGGGAATCTAACGAACCTCCTGACTCAAGCTAGAACGTAATTGTTCCCTCTCCCTTCACTGCATATCTGGCATCATCACCAAGCTCCACATGAACCTTTGATTCCTTCTCCATTAGACTACTAAATAGTTCATGTGCCTTTGTCATATGACGAGATGCACCACTATCCAAGAACTAAGCACTCGTTATTGTTGTGCTGGTAGAAATGCAAGAAATCATTGAATAACATTTCTCAAACTTTGTCACAAACTCATCAAGATGCATCTTTGTTGATGTTGTTGTTTTCGTCTTTTCACTACCCTTCTTCTTCTTCTCTGGACACTGAGATGCATAATGCCCATTCTTATGACATAAGAAGCACTTGATTTTACTCAAGTCCTTCCTCTTCTCTCATTGTGATGATCCTCCATCATGGTTACCCTTATTACTATAACTATTTCCTTTGCCCTTCCTTGTCTTACTGACAAGGGCTAAGTTCTCTTCACTACCTCCCTACTTGTTTCCTTTAGACTCTTCCTGAGTCTCTTCATGGATGCAATTGTCCCAAAGTTTTTTTTAATATGGGATATTCTTCTGAGCACAAACTCCTTTGAAACATTGTTCCCATGACTTGGGAAGACTATTCAATGCCACGTTCACGAGCTCTACATCCTTTGTTTTCTCCCTTATGGATGCAAGTTGATCACGCACCTGTTGCATCCTTATGAGATAGCTGGTAACATTATCTGATATAGACATCTGAACCGATTTGAGTTTATTCCTTAAGATCATCTTCCTATTCATGTTCCTTCTCTAGAATAAACTTACCAAGGCATCAAACATCTCTTTGGTCATCTTCTTCTCATTTAGGTGAGGGATTAGACGATCCTTCACAGAATCTAGGAGGACTATATCTGCTTTGATCTCCTTCTTGTTGTAAGCATCTAAAGTTGTCGAATCTATCATTGGATTAATTGTTTTATCCACTAATTCCCAAAGGTCATACTCCTTCAACACCAAAGTAACTCTTGCTTTCCAAGATAGGAATTTCGATGCTCCATCCAATCTGTCTTCAACTCTCAACGGTGTTTCTACCATCCCTAAGATCTGATAAACTGCCTTGGAAATAACTTGTTGCTGGAAAACTTCCCTTGTACTGATTTGGCTTCCCTTCCGAGCATGTGCTCTTATACCATGTTGAAATTCTTACTCCAACACCTAGGTACTTTGTTATATAGTGATTTCCTTACTGCAATTAGATTAGCAGCTCACAAAACCATAATACATTACTGAAATATTCAACTCAATATCATGCAGCGGAAGCATAAACTAGGAAACCAAATCAAGCACACATGAACACCAGTATTTTGGGTAGATACCCCTGAAAAATACCCCGGAGGGAAAACTAGTGTTGAGAATGATTTTATTATGCTAAAATCAATGTTGCCATAATATGGATAATGGCCCACTTAGATAATTACAAATGTAGACTAACCTGGAAAGGTTTGACCTATTGTACGACCAATTTTACATGCTTTTCTAGGTATTCGTGACTTTCCCTTCTGTGACCCACAGATATCCATGACTATCTCCATTGTGACCTGCGGATGTGTACGGAAAGCCTGTATGGAAATCTCCGTATGATCCAACACTCTCATGTGGCTTCCTTTGACTAAAACCCACCTTTGTATGCATATGTTCTCTCTTCCCCTTTACCAGTATGATCTCTAGATGAAAGTCCTTCTTCACCTATCTAATATCTTGAGCCACAACCCTTTGTGATCCAATACTCTATGTGTCGACTCTCTCAACACAACTCATGATCAAGTGTCTTTCTCCTTCACCCTAGCCTTGCTTTTATAATTGTGAGTTACAATTTATTTCTAATCTCAAAAGTAATCTACAGTTGAGATTACATGTTGCATGCTAAGTACTTTTAGCATGTTTCTTAAATAACTCAATTAACTAAATATATAATTAATTAGTAAAAACCATTTACTTTAATAATTCCTTTAATTAAAGTAAATTCAAGAGTAGAAGGCTTTGGATGATTTCTACATGTCTAGACACATAGACCTGTGCAGAAATACATGTTCGATGTTATCACTGACATCAACAAAATGAATATTTTGCATAGCATCAAGAAGAGGGAGACAATAGAGGATGTGGGAAAAATCATGCCAAGGATCTATGCAGCCTTGGACAATAGACAAGCAGACTATCAATCCCACATGATTGAAGTGGAAGGTAAGATTGATAATCAACCCGTAGATATTTTAATTGATTCTGGAGCTAATCATAGTTATATAGACCAAAAGATAGTTGAAAGATTTAAATTGAAGAATTGTAAGCATGAAAATTCTTAGTTAGTTCAACTAGCTACTGGAACCAAGAAAACAATTAATGAGCTTGTTAAAGAATGCCCTATAAACATGAATGGAACTAACACTAAGGCAGATTTGAACATCATACCACTTGGGTCTTATGACAGCTTGATTGGTCTGGATTGGCTAGAAAATCATTGTCTTGTTTTATATTGTTATAACAAGGTTTCACATGTCTTGATGAAGAAGGGAATTTAAGGACAATGCAAGGTATTCCAAGGCCTATATTTGTC
>JASDQU010013145.1:23948-34958 GCA_032191745.1 Picea mariana | reverse complement strand
GTCAAACAAAAATTTGAAAAGATATATGCAGGTAGTGTGGCAATTAATTTCTACTCTAATATCTTTTAACATTTCATACGTTCACAGAGAATTGAATTCCATGGATGATAGGCTGGTTGTTTATGCATCTCAACCCGAAAGACAATTACTCTCTGAAAAAACTTGAATTCACATTCATCTCCTTATATTACCCACATATAACAGATAATGTGGAATCTTGGCAAATTTTCTATGGTGACGAAAGAAAATGTACTTTCCTAAAGAATGAACCTTTGAATAAAAATTAAATCATCTCTTTAGATGATATTAAATTTCCAAAGGGACTAACTCCTTTAGAAGGATCAGTCTCTTCAAGTGATTTTAGCAGTCATAAGAAAAAAGAGTTGGAGGATTCAAGAAGAAAGATAGGGGATACCATTCCTATGAATATTGGGACTAAAGAAAATCCAAAAAATTTTAAAATTGGAGCCCAGTGTTCAAAAGAAGAAAAAAACAAACTCATAGACTTTTTTTGTAAATTTCATGATGTCTTTGCTTGGTCTTATGTTGGTTTGCATGGCTTTGATCCAAGTATAATCCATCATGCTATTCCTACTAAATAATATTCTAAACCTGTAAGACAAAGACAAAGGCATGTTAATCCTACACTTGAGGCCACTATATGTAAGGAAGTAGAATAGATATTAGCTAGCCATATTATTTTTCCTATATAATATTCAGAATGGGTTGCAAATCTTGTCCTAGTAAGGAAGAAAAACAGAGATATTAGATTATGTGTCGATTGTGTGCCCTTAACAAGACTAGCGTGAAAGATAATTTGTTGCTTCCTAATATGGAGTTAATTCTCCAACAAGTTGCAGGATCACAAATGATGTGACTTCTTGATGGTTTTTCAGGTTATAACCAAATACGCCTCAAGAGAGTTGACAAGTACAAAACAACCTTTACTACTCATTGGGGCACCTTTGCATATGAATGTATGCCTTTCGACTTAATTAATTTCGATGCTACCTTTTAGAGAGCTATGCAAATAGATTTAGATGATCTAATCAGGATCATTATTCATATTTATCTTAATGATTTAGCCGTATATTACAATATCCGAGAATATAATTTTGAACATCTTAGACAGGTATTCTTGCATTGTTGGAAATATGGTATGTCATTAAATCTTATAAAGTCTATTTTCAATGTTACTTCTGGAAAATTACTTGGTCATATAGTTTCATATTCTGGTATTAGTATTGATCCAGAAAGAATTATTGCTATTAAAAATCTCCTAATCCCTACTACAAAGAAGGAAATTCAATCATTTATGGAAAAAAACAATTTTGTAAGGAGATTCATTCCTGATTTTTCCAGTATGGTTAAACCTATTCATAATATGTTGAAGAAATACCAAGTCTTTTCCTGGAATCCAAACTTTGAAAAAACCTTTGTTGATATAAAAAAATGCTATAGTTTTCGCTCTCGTCTTGGATAAATTCGATTTTTTGAAAGATTTATCATTTACACAAATTCCACTCAAGAAGTAATTTCTGCAGTTCTTCTTTAGAAAGATGATGAAAGTGTGGAACATCTAGTAGATTTTATGAGTCAAAATCTATCTAACAATGAGTTGAAATATATGTTAATTGAGAAACATGCATTTTCTCTCGTAAAAGCTATTGAAAATTTTTGTCACTTCATTCTTAGTAAGCATGCTGAAATTAAAGTCCCTTTGCATGTTGTTAAATTCTTTTTATATCAAAGTCTTCTATCAGGAAAATTAGCACATTGGCTTGCTAAAATACAGGAACATGATTTAATGATTACAACTACCAATATGATAAAGGGATGTGATTACAACTACCAAACCCTCAAAATTGAAGGATATATCAAAAATAAAAAGGTAATAGTGCTAATTGATTCTGGTAGTACTCATAATTTCATTCACTGTAAATTAGCCAAAGCTCTCAATTGATTTATATATTCAGCGCCATAGTTTCAAGTAATGATTGAAAATGGAGGAACCATCAATTGCTCAGAGAAATTCCATAAGATCAATATTACTATGGGGGAATATTTAATGAATAGTCCAATGATTTTTATACTCGTGGGTTGTGATGATGTCATACTAGGGGTCCAATGGTTACAATCGTTGGGAACGATGGCTTTTACAAGAAATTTTCATGAAATTTTCATTAGAAGGAAAGGAAATTGAGTTAAGGGGTATCACAAGGAAACCCGGTAAGGTATTAAGCTCTAATGGCATCACAAAATTATTGAAAAGGGGGCATCAGGGTGTAATTGTACAACTATGCTCACTAGAAGTTCAAACATCTAAGCCATCAATTCTCCTAAATATCCAAGGGATCATTCATAAGCATTCCAAAGTATTTGAAGATATTCATAGAGGTCTTCCACCCACTCGCGATCATGATCATGGTATTCATTTAATTCTTGGGAGTGTTTCTCCTAACATCAGGCCTTACAGATACCCTTATTCCCAAAAGAGTGAAATTGAGCATATGGTTGAATAAATGTTATAGGTTGGCATTATTAGACCTAGCCAAAGTTCTTACTTTGCACCGATGGTAATGGTACTCAAGAATGAGGGCTCATGGCGTATGTGTCCAGATTATAAAGAGTTCAACAAGATCACCATTGAAGATAAGTTTCCCATTACTATCATTGATGAATTGTTAGATGAACTACATGGAGAAACCTACTTCACAAAGTTGGATCTTCATTTAGGGTATCATCAGATTAGAATGAAGGAAGAAGATATTGCAAAAACAACATTCATAACTCATGAAGGCCATTATGAATTTTTGGTCATGCCTTTTGGCCTTACAAATGCACCTTCCACATTCCAAGGGCTGATGGATTCCATTTTCAACCCCTTCCTTTGAAATTTTTTGTTAGTATTTTTTGATGATATACTAATCTATAGAAAGTCTTGCAAAGATCATGTTCGACATGTTGACAGGGTGCTACAACTACTAAAGGAGCAGTAGCTATATGCCAAAGGGTGAATGAGGTAGAGTATTTGGGTCATATTGTATTTCATGAAGGTGTCAAGGTAGACCCTAAAAATATTAAAGCCATGATGGACTAGACGATTCCCTAAAGCCATGATGGACTAGACAATTCCCAAAACATTGAATAATATTAGAAGATTTTTGGGTTTGACAGGTTACTACCGCAAGCTTGTTCGGAACTATGGAAGAATAACACCACCCTTAACTGCATTAAACAAGAAGGATGCATTTTCATGGACTCCAGAGGCAACTCAAGATTTTGAAAAACTTAAAGAGGCAATGTGTAAAGCTCATGTCTTGACCACACCAGACTTCAAAAAAACCTTTATTGTGGAATGTGATGCCTCAGAAAATGGCATCGGTGTTGTTCTAATGCAAGAAGGAAGGATCCTTGCTTTTGAAAGTTGGTGACTCAAGGGAAAGGACTTACACAAACCCATTTATGAGAAGGAAATGATAGCAATACTACATGCATTGAAGCAATGTTGTCCTTACCTAATAGTTAGGCACTTCAAGCTCAAAACAGATCATGACAGTCTTAAATACTTATTGGAACAACGACTATCTTCAGAAGAGCAACAAAAATGGGTGACCAAGATGTTGGGTTATGACTTTGAAATCATCTACAAAAAAGGGAAGCAAAATGTTGTGGCAGATGCACTCTCAATAAAGGATGAATATGTTGAGGCATTTCTTTGTTCTATCTCTATCATTCAACCTGATTGGATAATAGAAGCAAGGGATAAATGGAAGAATGGCGAAGAAGTGTGGACTCTCATTCAAAGGTTGCAGCAGTATTCTAATGAATCTGATACATTTACATGGAAAAATGATTCACTATGGTACAAAGATTGCTTATATTTATGTAAGAACTCCCAACTCAAACAAAAGGTACTTTTGGAATTGCACACCTCTCTGGTAGGAGAGCACTCAATATTTTTTAAAACCTATCACAGGTTAAACAAGGAATTTTCTTGGGATGGCCTTAAAATTGATGTTCAAATGTTTGTGGAAAAATGTTTTCTTTGACAACAAAATAAGGTGGAAACAATTAATACCCCGGGTCTTTTACAACCATTAGCCATTCCAAGTCAGCGTTGGGAGGAGGTTTCCATGGATTTCATCACAGGGTTACCAAAGCATGAAGGAAAGAGTGTCATCATGGTGATTGTTGATAGACTTACCAAGTATGCACACTTTTTTGCACTCTCTCATCCTTTCAAAACTAGTATAGTTGCTACCGCATTCATGGAGACAGTTCAAAAGCTACATGGAAACCCAAAGATTATTGTAAGTGACAAAGATCCCATCTTCACTGGACATTTTTGGACAGAATTATTTTCTTGTTTGGGTACTCAATTGGCTCATAGCTCATCCTATCATCCTCAATCTGATGGACAAACTGAGATAATGAACAAATTTTTGGAAGGCTACCTTCGTTGCTTTGTCTCTAATAAACAAACACAATGGTTCAAGTGGTTACCCTTGGAAGAATGGTGGTATAACACTTCCTTTCATACTACAACAAAAATGACACCATTTATGACACTTTATGGATATCACCCACTATCCATCACTTCTTCTCTAAAAGAAAAATCTAAGGTTCAAGTAGTGGAAGATCACATTAAGCATCAACAACAATTTCTCCAACTCTTAAAGGACAACCTGACCATGTTGTAGAATCGCACGAAACAACAAGCAAATCGACATCATAATGAAGGAAGTTTTGTAGGGGATTGGGTATTTTTAAGACTACAACCATACAAATAGATGTCCCTTAAGTAAGATAAGAAGGATTATAAATCATCACTGAAGTACTATGGCCCTTATAAGATGTTGAAAAATATTGGTACTATGGTATAAAAATTGGAGTTGCCTGCATCTTCGCGAGTACACCTAGTTTTCCATGTTTCATACTTAAAGAAGGTTTTAGGTGACAATATCCTAGTTCAAACTATATTTCCAGAAATTGACAAGGAAGGAAAAATCATATTGGAGCCTGAAGCTATCATTAACACAAGAATTTGCTAGCTGTGGAATAGATCAATTTCAGAGTATCTCATTAAGTGGAAGAAACTACATGTTGAATATTCCACATGAGAAGATGAGTCTTTTATACAGAAGAATCCAAAACTACTCAAGCATTGAGGAAAACGCTTGTCTAGATGGGAGGGGCATGTTAAGACCTAAATCGTGGCACATTACCCCTTAATTGGGGCATATTACATTAGTATTGTTATTTTATTTATGTCAGTTTGGATCCATTAGTTGTAATAGTACCTCCTAGTCTCATATATATACCAAGGAGACATTTTCATTTGGAATCATATTATATTTGTGAATTCATGTGATGTATAAGGAGGTTGCCCCCTCGAAGAGGCTTATTATCTGAATTTCTCTCTTTGTCAAGGCATGGAGTACTTATTCTGAGGTTTTTATGCTATTTTGATATTTGGTTCTTAACATTCCACACATCTAGACACATAGACTTGTGTGGAAATACCTATCTAATGTTATCACTAACATCAACACTCCCTCTTAGAGAGGAAGGTATTCTTCACCACTCCCAGTCTATCTCTGAAGAATACAAACTTCCCTTTCTCCAAGGGCTTGGTTAAAATATCTGCAACTTGCTCATATGTGGAATATATTGAATTTTAAATACTCCTTTTTGGAACCTATCCCGAATGAAATGATATATGATCTCAATATGCTTGGACCTATCATGGAATATGGATTCTCAAAGAGTTTTATACAACTCTGATTATCGCAGTATATCACCGTAGGCTCCAACTCCTGACCAAATAAGCATGTAAGAAATTTGTGAAGCCAAATGGCTTCACTGCTAGCCATACTCACTGCCATATACTCTGCCTTTGTTGAACTAAGTGCTACAAAATTTTTATTCCTGTTAAACCAAGGAACCAAGTTGAAGCAACACCCTAAGGTGCTCTTTCTGTTTGTTGCATTTCCTACCCAATCTGAGTATGTATATCCCTGCAACTCTACTTCATCTCCTCCAAGATATCTCAATCCATACTCCATTGTACCTCTCAAGTACCTGAGCACATGATTTTCTATGATCCAATGCACCTACCTTGGATCTACCATGAATTGACTCAAGGTGTTCACACCAAAACAAATATATGTTATCGTGTTGACAAAACACAATAAGGACCCGACCAACTGCCTATATATCTTGGGATCCACCAACTTTGAATCTAAAGTGTCAGTATTCCTTAGATTGGTAATCATAGGTGTATCCATCAGTTTACAATCCTCCATCTTGAATCTCCTCAAGATCTCTATCTCATACTTCCCTTGTCCAAGGAAGATCTCTCATGATACCCACCATACCTCTAACCCCAAGAAATAATTCATCAAGACAATGTCCTTCATCTTGAACTCACAATCCAAATCTACTTTTCACCCTGCAATAAGCTCATATTCACCTGTGAGAAATAGAACATCAACATACAGAACCAAGATGAGAGAATCCTCTCCAACAAGTATGAAGTACAAGTTCGGATCCGCCTCACTCTTGGTAAAGCCAAAACTCTGAAAGTATCCATCGATCCTGGAATACCATGCCCTAGGTGCATGTTTGAGTCCATACAAGGCTTTCTTAAGCCTACAAATATGAGAATCCCTCCCATGTACCTCAAAGCCCCAAGGTTTCTCTATGTATACTCCTTCCTCAATTATTTTGTTGAGGAACGTTGTTTTCACATCCATCTGATGTATCCTCCACTTCATAACTGAAGCAATAGAAATAACAAATCGAACAGAAGAATACCTGGCGATTGGAGAAAATGTCTCCTCGTAGTCCACTCCCTCTTTATGGGAGAACCCTCTTTCCACAAACCTTGCCTTGAACTTCTCTATGCTACCATATGCAACATGCTTGATCGTTTAGAGAAACCTAGAATTCACAACTGACTTCCTCTATGATCTTGATACTATGTCCCAAACATCATTCCTCATAATAGAGGTGTACTCATCTACCATGTCATCCCTCCATACATGTTGATCTGTTGTTTCCTCAAAACTAGAAGGCTCGGCATCAATGATGCCACTCATAAGTTCCATATAGTTTAGAAACTTCTTTGGAGGTCTGCACTCTCTGACCACACTCCTTGGAGCCTCACCAACATCCCTTAATGTCTATAGTACCCACCTATGTCTCTTGAAAGGGTTGGAAGGGGATAAATCCTCCTCCTAAAGTTTGAACTGTTGATTTTTGCTCATCCTTTGGAGCCTACTGCTCCTTGTCCTCCATCATTGTTGATAACTCATGAGTACTCCTACATGCTAAGTTATCCTTGAACTTCACATCTTTACTCACAATTGTCTTCCTCTATGTTGGAATGAAGATCTTGTACTCATTCAAGGTCTCGATGTACCCCAAAAATACACCCTTTGGTCTCGAAGGCTCTAGCTTTTTCCTCTTCTCCACTAGCACATGGATGTAAATTGGACAACCAAATATCCTCAAATGTCCTATCTCTATCTTCACCCCTAAGAATGCCTCCTCCAGAGTCTTGTCCCCCAATATCCAATGAGGACTCATGTTCTACACATCCATCATCGTATTACATGCCTCTTCCCACAAAAACATGGGAAACTTATGATCATGTATCATATCCTTGGAAAAACCGATTATGGACTTATTCTTTTCCTCTATAACCCCATTCTACTGAGGGTTGTATGAGATCGTCAACTCCCTCTTGATCCCTACCTCCTTGCAGAAATCCTTGAAGTCATTGTAGGTGTACTCTCCTCCATTATCTAAACCCAAGACCTTAATATTAATCCCTATCTAGTTCTCTACCTGAGCCCTGAACTCTCTAAACTGACTGAAGACCTCATCTTTGGTCTCCATGAAGAAGATCCAGGTTTTCCTGGAAAAATCATCAATAAACGTCACATAGTATGATAATCCCTGTAATGATTATGTTGACATCAACCTACTCCCATATGAATGGATAAGATCCAATATCCCCTTGGACCCACTCTTTCTACTTGGAAAAGAAGCCTTGACATTCTTGTCAAGTTCACACCCTCTACACTCTCCCTGCTACTCAATATTGAACCCTGGAAGACCTATAACTATCTCCCTTAGAATCGAGAATGCCATGTATTGTAGGTGTCCCAACCTCATGTTCCAGAACTCACATAGGTTGTCATTGTTGTGTACCAAAGCCTAAACATGCTTACCTTACAGCCTGTATAAGGTGCCCTCTCTAACCCTAATGACCATTTTGTTGTCCAGGATAGCTTTCTCTGGATGTATGATACCTGCGCTCTCTAAAAAGTGACGACAAAACCCTTGTCCTCCATAGTTGAGACTGAAAGAAAATTTTTCTTCAAACCTGGTATGTAAAGCACATCATGGGAATCTAACGAACCTCCTGACTCAAGCTAGAACGTAATTGTTCCCTCTCCCTTCACTGCATATCTGGCATCATCACCAAGCTCCACATGAACCTTTGATTCCTTCTCCATTAGACTACTAAATAGTTCATGTGCCTTTGTCATATGACGAGATGCACCACTATCCAAGAACTAAGCACTCGTTATTGTTGTGCTGGTAGAAATGCAAGAAATCATTGAATAACATTTCTCAAACTTTGTCACAAACTCATCAAGATGCATCTTTGTTGATGTTGTTGTTTTCGTCTTTTCACTACCCTTCTTCTTCTTCTCTGGACACTGAGATGCATAATGCCCATTCTTATGACATAAGAAGCACTTGATTTTACTCAAGTCCTTCCTCTTCTCTCATTGTGATGATCCTCCATCATGGTTACCCTTATTACTATAACTATTTCCTTTGCCCTTCCTTGTCTTACTGACAAGGGCTAAGTTCTCTTCACTACCTCCCTACTTGTTTCCTTTAGACTCTTCCTGAGTCTCTTCATGGATGCAATTGTCCCAAAGTTTTTTTTAATATGGGATATTCTTCTGAGCACAAACTCCTTTGAAACATTGTTCCCATGACTTGGGAAGACTATTCAATGCCACGTTCACGAGCTCTACATCCTTTGTTTTCTCCCTTATGGATGCAAGTTGATCACGCACCTGTTGCATCCTTATGAGATAGCTGGTAACATTATCTGATATAGACATCTGAACCGATTTGAGTTTATTCCTTAAGATCATCTTCCTATTCATGTTCCTTCTCTAGAATAAACTTACCAAGGCATCAAACATCTCTTTGGTCATCTTCTTCTCATTTAGGTGAGGGATTAGACGATCCTTCACAGAATCTAGGAGGACTATATCTGCTTTGATCTCCTTCTTGTTGTAAGCATCTAAAGTTGTCGAATCTATCATTGGATTAATTGTTTTATCCACTAATTCCCAAAGGTCATACTCCTTCAACACCAAAGTAACTCTTGCTTTCCAAGATAGGAATTTCGATGCTCCATCCAATCTGTCTTCAACTCTCAACGGTGTTTCTACCATCCCTAAGATCTGATAAACTGCCTTGGAAATAACTTGTTGCTGGAAAACTTCCCTTGTACTGATTTGGCTTCCCTTCCGAGCATGTGCTCTTATACCATGTTGAAATTCTTACTCCAACACCTAGGTACTTTGTTATATAGTGATTTCCTTACTGCAATTAGATTAGCAGCTCACAAAACCATAATACATTACTGAAATATTCAACTCAATATCATGCAGCGGAAGCATAAACTAGGAAACCAAATCAAGCACACATGAACACCAGTATTTTGGGTAGATACCCCTGAAAAATACCCCGGAGGGAAAACTAGTGTTGAGAATGATTTTATTATGCTAAAATCAATGTTGCCATAATATGGATAATGGCCCACTTAGATAATTACAAATGTAGACTAACCTGGAAAGGTTTGACCTATTGTACGACCAATTTTACATGCTTTTCTAGGTATTCGTGACTTTCCCTTCTGTGACCCACAGATATCCATGACTATCTCCATTGTGACCTGCGGATGTGTACGGAAAGCCTGTATGGAAATCTCCGTATGATCCAACACTCTCATGTGGCTTCCTTTGACTAAAACCCACCTTTGTATGCATATGTTCTCTCTTCCCCTTTACCAGTATGATCTCTAGATGAAAGTCCTTCTTCACCTATCTAATATCTTGAGCCACAACCCTTTGTGATCCAATACTCTATGTGTCGACTCTCTCAACACAACTCATGATCAAGTGTCTTTCTCCTTCACCCTAGCCTTGCTTTTATAATTGTGAGTTACAATTTATTTCTAATCTCAAAAGTAATCTACAGTTGAGATTACATGTTGCATGCTAAGTACTTTTAGCATGTTTCTTAAATAACTCAATTAACTAAATATATAATTAATTAGTAAAAACCATTTACTTTAATAATTCCTTTAATTAAAGTAAATTCAAGAGTAGAAGGCTTTGGATGATTTCTACATGTCTAGACACATAGACCTGTGCAGAAATACATGTTCGATGTTATCACTGACATCAACAAAATGAATATTTTGCATAGCATCAAGAAGAGGGAGACAATAGAGGATGTGGGAAAAATCATGCCAAGGATCTATGCAGCCTTGGACAATAGACAAGCAGACTATCAATCCCACATGATTGAAGTGGAAGGTAAGATTGATAATCAACCCGTAGATATTTTAATTGATTCTGGAGCTAATCATAGTTATATAGACCAAAAGATAGTTGAAAGATTTAAATTGAAGAATTGTAAGCATGAAAATTCTTAGTTAGTTCAACTAGCTACTGGAACCAAGAAAACAATTAATGAGCTTGTTAAAGAATGCCCTATAAACATGAATGGAACTAACACTAAGGCAGATTTGAACATCATACCACTTGGGTCTTATGACAGCTTGATTGGTCTGGATTGGCTAGAAAATCATTGTCTTGTTTTATATTGTTATAACAAGGTTTCACATGTCTTGATGAAGAAGGGAATTTAAGGACAATGCAAGGTATTCCAAGGCCTATATTTGTC
>JASDQU010013145.1:10566-21529 GCA_032191745.1 Picea mariana | reverse complement strand
AAGTGGGATGACTATATCCATTTAGTTGAATTTGCATACAACAATGGGTATTAGGAATCATTGAAGATGAGCCTGTTTAAATCATTGTATGGAAAAAAATGCAACACAATAGTAAATTGGGATAACCCAATAGACGGAGTTGTGAATGGGTCAGAGTTGTTAAAGGAAATGGAAGAACATATGGTAAAAATCAAGTAGAATTTTAAAGTTGCACAAGATCAACAGAAGATTTGTGTTGATAGAAAGAGAAGAAATAGAGAATTCAAAGTGGGGGAGCATGTGTTTTTAAAAGTTAAAGCCAAGAGAAGCTTGTTGAAATTGGGAAGTTTCCCAAAGTTGGCAGCGAGATATTGTGGGCCTTTTGAGGTCTTAGAAAAGATAGGACCAGTTGTATACATGCTATAATTATCTGCATCCAAGAGAATTCATAACGTGTTCCATGTGTCTTTATTAAAAAAGTATGTACATGATCTTAATCATGTTATTGATTGGAATGTGATCCAGGTGGAACATGAAGGGGATTTCCAGGTGGAACCAATGCACATCCTAGATCGGAAATTCAAAGTTCTCAGGAACAAAGCCATAGGCTTGGTAAATATTCAATGGACCTATTACAGTCCTAAAGATGCTACATGGCAGCACGAAGAAGACATGCAGGAAGCATACCCACAAATGTTTGAAATTTTTGAAGAAAAATGAATGTACATGTGTACACAAGTGAATGAAGACTCAATTTTAGCATATGAAGTTCCTAGAGCCAAAACTATGAATTTTTCTATCCAATTGATGTGTGGGTTGAGGGGAAAGGGGATTTTATGGTTGGAATTGTTGCGTGAGTCATTAAGTTGTAGAATTATCAAGTATTTTGATGTAATGTTTTTATATATATGTCAATGTGTAAATTGTATGGTTATGTGCAACAAGGACAATGTAGTTTGTAGGGGGGTGGAATGTAACATCCTTATTTTCAAACATCGAAGTAGCGATATATATATATTTTAAATGTCATATATGACCGATGATCTGAAAATTATCTTTAAAGACTTGGTTAAGTTTTAAGCATGTGTTCAATTACCAATTAGGAATTAAGGAAAGAAGAAGAACTTAATGAGAGATAATAGCAACCATCATAAAGAAATGAAGATCATAATATAAGCACAAAGAAAAACAAAACATAACAACAAGGTTGTTAACGGAGTTTGACAAGATTGCATACATCTATGGGCCTTTGTCTTAGTGAGGGAGGCTTTCTTATTTCTCTTCAATGCTTCAAAAGTACATCAGAAATGTATCAAAAGGATTACAAACTAGTCTAGTTGTGTTCTTCTCGACCTCAATAATCCAACACAACTGATGGGACTGAAAAAGGTTGAGCGTAGCTCCCAGAATTAGTCTCCAAAGTTCGCTTCCTCAATGGATTCCCTGCATAAAAATGGCTTCAAGCTTCACAAACTCATCATCATTCTGCAATTCTGAACCTCTAGGTCTATCAAAAACCTTTTATTTATGCAGGATTTGAGTTGGTGATCCTATCCCAACTTCCTCCCAAGATCTGGCCTCAAATCGGGCTCCATATCCCCCAAAAATGGGGAAAATATCCCAAAATCAGCATAAAAGCCTAATAAAATCTTAATATAAAGTTTAAAAACCCAAATTTGATAAATATCTAGGTGCAACCCCCTTTATTTGGGCCCCTGGTCATATGGAGCATTTCCATATGGCCCTGGGCTGAATGTTGGTGCATTGACCCCCTAGCTTCTGGTCCTAGTCATGTGCGCATGGTCTATGTATCCATGGCCTTAACTCTCCACGCGCCCTCCAAACATTTGGCTTGGCTCCTAGTCATGTGCTTTGGTCGCGGGCTAGCCCCCTGTCGACCGGAGCCTATCCCCAAAAAAATTCCCAACTCACCACATATACTAAGAACCTTGCCTAGGGGCTAAGTCATATGGTTAGCCTGACCAGTCCGGCGGAGGTTGCGAAGTCGTTGGGCTAGAGGATAGGTCGGGTGTTCGATTTCCAGGAGGTAACAAGTTTTTTTTTACCCAGCCAACATTGGCTAAATTCGAGGTGCCAAATGGCACCCTATGATTAGGTCATGTGTCACCTTGTGGTTTTCCTATACGGTACAGTCAACAACCCAGCCAGCATGCACTGTCAGCTTCCACATCATTGTTGTACAGCCACATGTCGTTCCACGTCATCGTTTGTACTACTAAGTCACCTTCCCAGTCAATTTGCACGTCAACATTCGTACTGCCCAATCACCCTACCATGTTAGCATACATACTTCCACATGTCGACCGTACTGCCACCTGTCGGCCTGTTATTGGGCCACGTCACGTACGGACTTCCACGTATCACGTCCATACAGTGCCATGTGTCATTACTGTACTGGTCCAACTCAGCCCGAAAACACCAAAACTGAGTGACATATGTCACCTCCTCGTCTTTCCATGTGTCCCTACTGACGTCATACGTCGTACTATTAACATCAGTAGTACGGCATGTTAACTTTGACCAGTTGACTTTTTTGTCTGTTTGGGAAATTGATCAGAACGTGATATCTTTCGCAAACGGCATCCATTTTCAAAAAAAAAAATTATATCATTCGAATCAGTGCGACAAGCCTGATTCAATGGCATTGGTTTCATCTGATTCTGAGAAATTTGATTTGTAGGCCTTCCTGGATCCATTTTGGATCAACCGAGAGCCAAGTGATGTATATTGTAAATATAACATATGGTTGAGAGTCAAAGCGATGCAATATGTAAATTATGTAAATCGAATATAATGAATAAAATGTATCGCCAACTGTAGATGGAAATGGACGGATATTTGGGGGTTGAGTATCCACAAGAGAGGGTAGGGCTCCAAGCGGGAGAGTTACCCATATCTATTAAACCAAAACCCATTTCTTATTTTTCTCTAAATTGTCTTTACCATGAACCTTCCATTAGTTGTTGAGTGTTCTAGAGCCCAATCATTGAATTCATGTAAGAGGGTTGGTGTGAGAGTCACTTCCCATTTTTATTTAGAGCATGGGAGTGTTATGGAAATATTCCCTTGCAAATAGGTGAACTTTCCCTTTGATTACAGACCCTTCTACCAAGACAGAAAATTACATTTGGACACTACCATTCCTATAGATTCATTTTATCCATCGAAAAAGAGAGAAGGAAGGGAAGTATGATGTACCTTGTTTACGACATTTGTCCAAGTTGATCTAATCTGTGAGCTCCAAACAGTACCTACAATGCACAACAAGAAACAAATGACTATCTCCTACTCTAATGGATTAGATAAAATCAATCGATCTGTTATCACATGAAATTGTCAAGGGTTGTAGGTGTGTGTCAAATATATCTGAGACTATGTCCTTGCCCTGTTTTTCTCTCTTTCGCAGGCCATGTCTTTTAATTTTTCCCTTTCAGCCGGAAAAGTCATTTATTTTGTTTTCCCCTTTCTGTTTGAGCACTCGTCTCCTTTGTCTCTGTCATTGGTCCTTCTATTTTCCCAAGCTCTCCACCAGTCGCCCAAGTCTTTGCTTACACAGGCCGCATCCATGAACACAAGCGCAACTTTATTAGCAGTTTGTTTTGGGATTAAAGCATAAGCATAATGCAGTTTTAATCTTTTAGTGGCGGCGATTCCAAGAACAGTCCATATCAGCGGCTCACAGGCATTCAGGAGTGCAAACTTGCGTGAAGTATAGCACCGGAGCAAAGGGCCCCGAAGTGAATATGAACTGTTGATCTTAAAGGGGACAGGTGGCAGTCGATCCAAGCCTTTGGGGAAATGAGCTTCGAGAGATTGGAAATGAGAAGTGCTTAGAAATATTGAAGGTTGAAGCTGTCGAAGTGGCTGAAATCCCGAAGGCCTGAAATGGATCTGAGTCATTGATCTCTGGAGACCACGCGTCGTTAGATCCTTAGCTCTGGAGGATTTTCCAAGAGGAAAATTTGAGTTTTGTTTATTCCGGAGTCCAGATACCCGAAGAGATTCTATTCGTCGATCTCAGGGGGCCACGTGTCATCATATCTTTAGTTCCGAGTAAAATCGGCAGAAGGCAAAGGCGTTTGAGGTTTGAAAAGTTTGAAGCCTGAATCGCGAAGCAGGTCTCAGTCGTCGATTCGAAAGGGAAGATATAATCCATTGATTTGGAGGGGGGGAATTTGAGCCGCTGATCGTGAGGCCTCATCCAAGATCATGATATCAACGGCCACAATCCATTGCGAGAACACAACATGCTCGGGCGATAATTTTCTTAAGCGGTCCCGCAATTGAAACCATGGTAAGTCAAAAGTGATACATGGTGAAGGGAGATGGATTGTGGGCCCAAAAGCGGTCTGTTGACTGCCTCTCCAACACAGGTGGTCAAATCCATGTGCCATGAAGAGATGCATCATTAGATGCCATGTTTTCAAAGACTTTTGGTCCTACAGGGCAGTGTTTGGCCCCAGCACTTTATTTTGTAATTGGAATTTCTACACCCCTACGTGGGTTAATAATGTAATAGGTCTGCATGAGTCATGTTTAGGTAAGTTATCTTGGGATCGGTTCACTGGGAGAGTTCCTTTCACCGAGGGTTTTTTCTCCTCAAGTTATCAATTGGGATTTTCAGCCTTATTGATTTCCCTTGAGTTTTTCCCTCACACTTGTAATAATTCCTCCAAAGTGGTGAACGACGTTCTAGTGGGCTTATGTTTTGGTAACTATTATAGGGAATCATTGTAAACAACCATGCAAGACATCTTAGAAAGTTTCGCGGAATTCCGTCAAGTCTAAGTCAGTTTTTTTAATTAAATTTCCCTAAGTTTGGAGGTTTAATTATTTAATTAATTAATTAATTTTGAGAAAAAATTGTAAAAACTAGGTCCTTGGACTTTTTATAGGAATATTTGTGCTCAAAAGAAATGGAATATCACCCCCTACATCCATGGACCAAGTTTCAGCTCATTCGGACAACTTTAGCCATGGGTTTGTCCACCCGGAGTGCCAGTTAGTCTAAAACAACAATTTTAATTGCTAAAGTCCAAACATGGCAAAATGTAAAAGTTGTAATAATAAGATAGAGGATGTGAAAAGGTTAAATGATGGTTAGAGAGAGACCCCCTAAGAATAACATGACCCTCCTAACCTTTTTCAACCTTGTCTAACCCTTTTCCACTTCTCCTCAATAAAAAGTTATGCCCCCCTAGGGGGATTGACGTTTTTCCTAGTGAGGAACGTTGTAACTTAGGTTTAAGTGTGTGGGTGGATCCCCTCTTACATTCTTAACCCTCCTTTACCCCCCACGTATCCTTCTAGAGTGTTCTCACACTCTAAACCTGACATCTCACCCTCCATTCATCTCCCCATCCCAAGAGGTGTGCCCTCCAAGAGGAGTTACGCCCCCCCTTCTTCTAGAAAACTCAAAAATAATTTTTAAAAAATTGTTTTAAACCTTTCCTCTACCTTGGCATCAATCCCAAGGCCTCCCACACTCATTTTTCTTGATCCCAACATTTTCCATCCCTTCTACACCCTAGATCTATTTTGCAAACCCTAGATGGTGCGCCCTAGCCTTGAGATCTACTCTATTGCTTGGTGATGGACACTTGGCATTGATCCAAGAGAGGTAGGTTTGCCTCTCCAAGTATAAATAGACCTCATTTCTCACTCCCTACTCACCATATCTTAAGCTATTGTTATGCTACTTGATTTTCATTTCTCTCTCTCTCTCCATTATTCCATTTCTTCCATTCTCTTCTCTTAAGGTTTTGGAGTATTTTCTCTCCAAGATCCATTTTCTTGAGTCATAATAAAGGAAATATTTGGAGGATAGCTAGAGGATCAATTCATGTTCTTGTTCTTCTTATGCACATGAGGTAAACTTTTATCGATTTGCTTTGGTGGTTATATACATTGGATCCTAGGTAAAGTGTTAGTTGGGTGGATTTATCAATGCATGTTCTTGTAGATCTATATGTCTTGATAATTTAGATAGGATTGAAGTGTCATCTATTAGCATATTCAATATATTATCCATGTATATGTATCATCTAACAAGGGTTTTGTAGGTTTGACTCAAATGTTTCATTGGGAACACCTCAAGCAAGAAGGATCACTTGAGACCCAACTACACTCCAAGCTCTTTTCTCTCTTTACTCTTCTTCTCTATTGTTGTTCATCCACATTCATTTTCAGCTAGCATAACATCTTTAGATAGGTAATTTTTACACATATATACTCTCTTTCTCTTGCGGAAAGTTCTTGCCCTAAAAAGCAAGGTTTTTCTTTCATTTTGGTTGGTTATGTGTAGTAAAATCAGCAAGGATACCTTGTTGATTTGCAGGTTTCAAATCTGGTTGGGAAGGGGTATTGGCTGCCCAAAGACATCCATACAACATTTGAAGACCCCCAAAGGGATTGGTAGCTATCTCTCAACCCTCTTGTCAATTCTTAGAGTTTTTCTTGCACTTTTTCTTCTTTCTTTTGGTTGCTTGTTGGCTCATAGTTGTGGGAGGAAAAGTGGTATGGCCTCCTCCCATGTCTGAGCCATTGGGGTAGTTAGATCTAGCTTAGGGCTTCATTTTTTAGTTTTTCTTGCTTCTTTTTTTAGCTAGGCCGTGAGGTTTTGGAGGTGAGGGCACCTCTCAAACCTAGGTTGTGGGGTTTGTGGCTTGCTTAGTTGCTTGCTTGGTTTGCTAGCTTACTTCTTAGGCTCTCTCTCTCTCTTTACTTGTTTGCCCTAATTTCTAAATTCTAAAAGAACTTAACCTAACTAAGCAAATTAAATTAATTGCCTACCTATTTGGGAGAGGAATACCCCAATAGGTAAGGTTAAGGGTTGATGATGTGATTAATGATCTATGGCCTAATGCTATAATTACTTTTGTTTTAGATCAAACACATAATCATTGCCTTAAGCCTATTGGGCAACATAATAAGTAACCTAACTAGATCTTTTACTTGCTTAGTTAATTTTCAAGTCTTTTCTTCATGCACATGTTTAGATCTTAAATGCTTAAATCTCCAAGTGCTTAAATAAGTGAATGGTTTATTTCTCTATTGCATATATCTATTGGAAGCCACTTGTTTAGGCTTGAATGTTGTTTAATGGTTAAAGAGGCAAACACACACTAAATTTTCTTTCCATATCTTGAAGGCAAGTTGTCCTTGCTAATGTGATTTTTCTTTAATAGCAAGCTTACAAGTGCATGTGATAACTTAAATCTTTTTTCAGCCATATTTATTTGCTTTACATGTGTTCACACTCTTAATTGCATAAGCTTGAAGCAACACATTTTTCAGCTCATAAAAGTTTCCGCCATATCACTAAATCACACTTTAAAAGTGTCTTAAAATCTTCAAAACACTCTAAAAATCACTTAAAAGTCTACCTAATCCATATATATACTTAATAGACTTTCTAGGGTACCTTAGACCACCATCTTCACCATCTAAAATGGGGCTTGAGGAAAACAACAGAGGGTGTAGGCAGGGGACTATCTCACGGCACACGGGATGTGTCCTCTCCAGGAAGTACTCTTGTTTTGGGCTGACCTGTGAAGCTAGGGTGGCAACACTTATTGAGAATTCAGCAGTTATTTGGCAATAGGAGGAGGAGACTTTGGTGAAAGCTTAAAAAAATTGATAACTCTTAAGAAATCTTAATAACTTAACCTAGGACTTAATTCATCTAAATTACTTGTGGGTTTAACATTTAAGAGTGGTGGATATTCATCTTTGATACTTGTGGTTAAATTTATAAATCTTCTTTTGATGTATTGATGATGATGATGTTGATGCCTTGATGATAATGATGCTTTAATCCTTTGATATCCTGCACACATAAAGATAAAACCTGGTTAGCTTGCTCTTTGTATCATTTGTATCTTAGCATTTTAAATAACTATATCTAGTATTCATTGGTTTAATTTATTCTTTTGCAATCTTGTAAACAACTTGTAATCTATTGTAATGAAACACCCCTTAACATAGTTGACCCCTTGCCCAATCTTTAGGCACTAGTCTTAGTTGACCTAGGAAAAGGCTTGACTTACATACTAACCCTTGCATCTTGCATTGTTGCTTGTGCATCTTAGGATTAGATTCCCCCCAAACCTTGTAAATAATTAAAACTAACTCCTAGATCTTAACTTTAACACCTCTAGTAACTAAGGTCTACCCCCTTTGGCTTCCCTAGGAGTAATCCTAAAGGGAAGAGGTTTTGGTCAAAGTGACAGCATGGGTTGTGAACCTAGGCATTGTGCCTCCAAGGACACACTAAGTGAGTCGGACTTAGCTCACGTTTGCAAGTGTGTATAAGGACGACAACACGATCTAAATCCAAACCACCTTTGAGCGGCCCCGCAATCACGTGATCATATAACATCCCATCCAAGAGAAGCATGTGGCCGCCCCCTGAGCATTAAGCCACCTCGCAATATCGTGAAAAGGCAGTTAATGAAAGAAGAGCTGGTGGTTGAAACCTCGGCTCACTCCATAAATGGAAGGCATGGAAGGCCCTGCCATGGGGACTGAACCGTCAGCCCGTGGTACCCCTGTGGACAAATTTTCCTATAGATCCACCCTGATCTGAGATCGCGTCTGATAGAGGGATACATGCATAGTCTGACAGAAGATTGCTTCAAGCAAAGCTTTGAATGTGGTGATCAGATCACACTCATGAGAGTCGGGCACTGATCTAAGTATAAAAGAGATCAATTTATATTTTGTAGGGAGGCTAGTTTTGGGCCGAGGCCAGGGGAAGCTTTGAGAGTTGTTATGATTGTATTTTTGTTGTAAGCCTAAGACCATGGATTGTAAATTGTTATGTTAATGAATATTCCTTTAAGTTGTTATATCAGACCATCTTCTTAATTTTCATTTTATGTTTCTCTTTCTTGTCTGGATGTAATATCTCTGATTTATGGATTCCTCAGGCGATGGAGGATCTGTTGTCGTCATGCCCATCTTTCATGGTTCAGCAGACATTTATGTTTCTCATTCCTGTCTGGATGTAATCTCTATGATTTATGGATTCCTGAGGCGATGAAGGATTTGTTTCCGTCATGCCCATCTTTCAAGGTCAGCAGAAATGTTTGTTTCTTGTTCCTGTCTTAATGTAATCTCTCTGATTTATGGATTATTGAGGCAATGGAGGATTTGTTGTCGTCATGCCCATATTTCATGGTTCAACAGACGTCCTATGTTTTTCTTCTTGTCTGGATCATTTTAAACCCCCCTTATTTCTGGATTCCTGAGGCGGTAGAGGATCTGTTGTCATCTTGCCCATTTTTTATGGTTTATCATTCAGACACTTTTTGCCTTTCTCCTTCCCACCACCACTTAAATCCTTTGTCTGATATGGAGCTTAAATGTCTTCATTGAGTAGATTGTTTATGACTCCATAGCCCAATGGCCCATCACTGATCTGCAGTGATCTCCATTGTCTTTCCTTTCCTTAAAGTCTCGTTGACTCACCCACTCACCCTTTTAATCCACAAACATTTTGATGAGTATTGGGCTTATCCTCTTGCAGTCGGAGGGTGACTCTCAGTGCTAACATTCATGGTGTTGTTTCTAGGGACGAAAGTGAAGATATATTCCCTTGGAGAATGACAACGAATAGATATGGTTTTAGATGGTGAACTGAAGCTGGAAACATTGTTTTGGTTGCCTATCTTTCACCATGGCGATTCCACTGTTTGAAAATCTATTGGCAACTCCACTGTGCAGAATTTGTTGGTGACTCCACTGAAGGGAGACAAATCAAATGGCTATGGAGGCGATCTTGTCCTAGAGGTTTTCCCCATTCAATTTTTCATCCATAGTTGGTGTTAGCGATAAAAAATGCACTGGCATTTTTGAAAGAATGATGCCTAATATTGTAAGGAATATTTGACTAACTTCCTGGGCTCCAAATGAATATTTGAAAGCATCATTGGAAATATTAGGATTTGTAGATGTCGATCGACTATTTAAGCATGCAAAACGGACTCTCCAAGACTGATAAATTTGATTTTGAAAAAATCTGCGCTTTCACTAGCACAGAACGCAAAATTATAACTAGTTTGATGGTGAAAGCTCCGCCTTTCACCAGCTAAGGAGAGGATTTTCGGGAAAATTAGTTGGTGAAAGCATGTCACGGCCAGAATAGGTGAATTTTTTGCCCAGATCGAGATTTTTTGGGTTTGAATGGTTTGAAATCTTCTTTAATAAGCTGGTTATGAATTATCAAATCAAAATCTGAAGGCCATTCTTGGAGATGAAAGTCAAAAGGGAATTTTTTGACTAGATTTGGTCATTTTCAAGGGAAAAATGATAGGGACCAAATGAAACATCACCCAATTCGAATTTTATCTTTGGAGGACCAAATCAAACAGCCTTGGGAGGCTAAAACTGCACTTCATCAGCAATCTACTATTTTTAGAGATCATTAAATAGGACCTTTTCTATTTTGTTTTGATTTTCCATTCTAGATCCATTTTTATAGGATCTCATCCTACACTTGTTGTATCTGTTTTGATTTGACTATTTTTAGTAAATCTGATCAATCTTTAAAGGATCTAGATTTCATCTTGTAAGGCTATAAAGCCAAAGACATTTGGAGCACTAGGGGGTTCAATTCTGGATAATAGACTTTCATGATAATACAGTGGACGGTTTTCTCTCTTTATTGATGTCAGATTCCTCTCTTCTTCTATATTGTCATTCAAGTTGTCTTAACTGTCATATGACTGTCATCTCATTGTTCAGTTCACAATGTGAATGTTAGTTGCTTTCATTGTTTATTAAACCCATCCCTTGGCATCCAGTTTATAAACATTGGTTTCTTCACCCATTTTTAAGCTATTTATCTGATTATCAGTCCTTGAGAGCAATGGCTTATTTGGTTATTGTTAGTAGTCTGGATACATTGTTGTATTTCAGTTATCCCATTGATCCATTCATTACTTAAGCATAAATCCATTCA
>JASDQU010013144.1:151924-178425 GCA_032191745.1 Picea mariana | reverse complement strand
CCATTAGTTGTAATTTAGATTAGTAATGTTATTTTAATTATGTCGGCTTTAAGCCATTATACCTCCTAGTCTCCTATATATACCAAGGAGACATTTTCATTTTGAATCATTTTGTACTTGAACATTTAAGTGGGGTAAAAGGAGGTTTCCCCCTCGAAGAGGCTTATTATCTGAAATTATCTCTTTTCAAGGCATTGAGTACTTTTCTTGAGGTTTTTCTATGCTATATTGATGTTTGGTTCTTAACAGAAGATGGTAAACACTAGGGTGTTTCAAATACTTATTGATGTTTATAGAGTACCAACTACAAATCACTGTGACTATCCTATGGGGGGATGTCCACTACTTGTATGGAATTGAACTATGCAGTAATTCCTAAGTGGCCTTTATTCAATAACTTCTCCATACAATGAGAGGTTATAATTTCAAGGGACCCAGATGTAATCCCCTTGAGGATATGTTTGTTCCATTCCTTAGTGAAGCTCATGTATAAATACTTGAAATCTATGATGACAGGTCCCAAAGTATGTAACCATTATTCCTTGAGAACTACATCACAATAATCCATTTCAATAGAGAACATGTGGGTTTTGAGATGATACTTTCCCATTTTTGGTTTCATATTTTCATGTTAGTCACCAAATTTCATCATACCACCATTACTTATCATAATTTGAAAATTAGGTATAGGATAGACATAACAATGAGTTTCTTTGGACACTCTCCTATTGATAAAATTATGGGTGTTTTCATTGTTCATCAATATAATCACTTTGAGGTTCTTGATGTAACTAATGAATTTCAAGGTTTGGTATGCCAAGAAACTTGATAAATCATGGAGATAAATTTGGGGTTCCTTGCAAGGAGCTTGTAGGGTGGTTTTGTTGTTTTTGGGAGGGGTGGCATCCCCCAATTCTAGTTCAAGAGTGTCTTTAGTTGAGATTTCTTGTGAATGGTCTTGTATGGATACATTCATTCAAAATAATTTATGTTTTTAATATTTTTGTTGTTATTTAAATTTGTTCCCTTTGAAATACTACCCATCACAATTATAACCAAGTTTTAGGCGTTTCTATTTTTTCACCTCTTACTGAGACAAATTCTAGACTTTCATGACATGAGAGTTGGAGGGGATGGGAGTAGTTGGCATAGGAGGGATAGTGAAAGAGGCGACTAAAGGTATTTTTTGATTTGGATTAATGAGGGAACTAAATGAAACACAAAAATATGACAGAAACATAGATACATAATAATACTCGATTTCTATTAATGAAATGAAATATACAATAACTCTAAACTACCGAGTGAAATGAACACAATAGAATGGTGGTAGTTTATCTCTGAGAAGAGATGTGACCGCTATGCAAATTTGCAAGAAGATGTCATTACAAAGAGGCTCAAAAGGCGTTTTTTACATAAATCATTAATGAGAAAACCCTAAACATCCATAACCTTAACCCCAAGAGATGAAACACCAAAAGGTTTGTGGGCCTCGATGGGGGTAGTTGATACATCAACTTCCTGAGGGTGTAAATTTTGCATACAATTTTTGTTTGGGGTGCATGCTAGCTTGTTGGAATGAATTATCTGAGGATTACAACTTTTGGCTAGGTATAGGGTATACTTTTAGCAAGCCTTGGTTCCCCAAATGTCCAAAAAACATCGTTTAGGGCCTCAAAACAAGCCTAGATGTTTGGGACCCAAAAAATTGTAAAAAAACTACCAAGGTGGAAAACTATGTTTTGAGCCATTGGAATATGTGGGTGGCCATTGATATCCACATGGATCATTCCTCCCCCATTGGGAAGAAATGGTCCCCATTTTTTCAATTTCCCATGGGAGATGGGGAAGCTTTTTCTTATTCTGACCCTTGGTGAGTTGCTTGCCTTGCTAAAGAAGTTGTACTGCTTGTACTTGGAATTATCATGTTGAGGGATGTTATGAACCTATTGTTGGAGGATTTGGATCCATTCAAAAAATATGGCTACATGATCTGCCTTGGTTTGAGTGAGGGAGGACTCTATCGATGAAGATGCAACATGAAGAGCTATATCAATGGGGGCTAATGGTTGGAACCCCAAGCACACCTAAAAAGGGTTGTGGCCAATAGAGCTATGAAGGGATTTGTTATATCTTTGCTTGACTTGGAAGTGTAGAGGAACCCCTATAGGTGAAGAAACAATATTTTTTTTCTCTTCTACAATATTGTTGACCTTCTTTTGTTGTACAGAAAGGTCTTGAGCTAAGGTTGTGGTGGTTGTAGTGTCCTTTTGTTCACCTTCTGACCGGATTGTGAAGAGGATCAAATTTGTGGTATGAGAGATTACTCTTCGTCACTATTTTTCCAAGATAAATGAAATGGATGTAGTCAAAACTACCTATGGTACCCTAGAGAGCTGACTCGTCACCCTCCAGAGTAACAATAACACTACAAAGTCAAGACTCATAAACATCGTGGAATTTCCATATATATGGTTTTCCTAAGAGAACACCATAGAATTCGAGTGGGGAAACATCACACAATACCTCATCCTTGAAGGGATTTATGTTGTAGGAAATATGAAACTATCGGATGACACAGAGATCTTGTCCTTGTTGGAGCTACTCGATGTTGTATGGCTATGGGTGTGGTTTTGTCGACAACTTGAACTGCTTGAAAATATCTGTTGAGATTAGGTTCTTTTGGATTCCACTATCAACAATGAAATGCAGTGGGGTGCCCTTCACCCACATCTATAAATTGAAGAGGTGTTCCCCCTCCTCAAGATCCTTTGGTTCTTTTGTTTGTATTGTTGTGGTTTTGATGGTAGCAATGGGTTCTACATCGATGATATGTTTCCTTTTATTGTGTTTTGAATCATAGTCTGAGTCATGGTTCATCTCTTTTTCTTTGATCTTGGCCACCAATGAATGTTTCAAGCGATGTTCATCAGTGTTGTGCTAGGGTGTTTTGTGGAACTCACACCACTTTCTAGTGTCCTTGTTCATTTTCATGTTACCCTTCTTTTCCTATAGCTTGGATTGGTTGTCTCGAGGTTGTTTTTTCTGTGAGATAGGGTTGTCTTTACCATACTTTAGTTGTTACATATTTGCAGACCCAAAATCACTCTTATTCTGCTACTTAAATTTCTACTTGATTTTGACAACATATCGATAAGAAACTCCCATTGACAAGATGCCTACAAACTCCATTATGTTTGGATGTACTTATTTAGGACCCCACTATATTCTAGAACAAGATTCCACTTGGAGTCTTTGATACCCAACTTGGTTCACAAGGTATGGAAGTTATTTGTGAACTCTGACACTATTTTATCTCCTTACATGACAATGTGGTCCATCTCATGTACTAGTTGTCATAGTTTTCAACATGGTAATATTATTCCTCGATGACATCCATAAAAAACACCAAGTGGGTTTGGCCTCAAACTTTCTAGACTCCTATGTGGAATTTTTCTCACAATAAGTCTCACCCTAATGTTTGACATGGGGGAGAACCTTATGGAGTGCAAAGGTGATCTTTTTCCTATCGGAAAAATTATGGAAGTAACCTTCTAGCATATTCAACCAATTTTCCAAAGCATGTGCATCTATATAACATTCAAATACGAGAATATTAAAATTAACTTATACCTTGAAGGGGGCGACGCTTCAAAAGTGGCCATTTAACGAAGATGTGTTTGTTGTTGTTGACAACTGTCCAAATATTTAGGAACAATTCTCCATCATCTTGTCCCTCTATTGCATAAGGTATTTCTCGAGCACCAGTTGAATAGGATCTCCTACTCCCTCGTCTCTCTTTTATTCCTCCATGGGAGGTTGTCGGAGTAAAAAATGACGTTCTATCATAGGCTCAAGTAGTTGCAGTCCCAAATCCTTATACCTTAACCTCGTTCAGGACATGCACAAAGAAAAACATAAAGAGATGACTACTCTGATACCATTGATCCAGATTTATGAGAGAATGGAATGAAACATATAAATATGACAGAAACATAAAGATACAATAATACTTGATTTCTATTAATGAAATGAAATATACAGGAACTGTAAAATGCTGAGTGAAATGAACTCGCTAGAATGGTGACAAGTTATCTCTAAGGGATTTGATGGCTATGAGAATTCACTAGAAGATGTCATTACAATGAGGCTTAAACACAATTTTATATCTTTACTTAAGCTCTACTTTAATTTCCTTCTGATACCTAAGATTATTTCTCTAATGATTAACTTCCCTTTGAAGTGTGCAAGTTCTATTTTCCTAAATTGATGATTCTCTAGCAATATTTAATGTTGGAGGACTTCAACATTTGGTGAAGAATACATAAGGGTTTCAAAACCCCATAGCCCAATGGTAAAGGCTACCTCCATATTTTATTCTTTAACCATATTCTTATAAAAAAATTTCTTGTTTTCATGTTTTTCTAAAATGATCTGGGGTTCCATTAAAGTTTTATTTTCAATACTAGATCACCTCACTCAAGATTTATGAGTTAACCCTTTTAAATATTCCATCTATTAAGTATTAACTTGCATGTCAATTCCAAAATATTTGATTTTCTTTTCAGATGCAATTTTAATTTATTCTTCTTTAAATTAGAAAATTATTGTATCTACTTTCACTCAATAACACAACTCACTAAGGGAAATATAATGCATGTTTTAAACGGTGGTAAATGCATTACTCTTTCAAGTTTATTTTCACTTACACTAAGATGGTTAACAACTATTTATCTTTTCCTTACAATGTCTGGCTACATACACAATCTAGAGCATTTCCACTTATCATTAGATGCATTGGTTGGTGAAACAACCTATCCTAAAGGAAAAACACTTGGATTTTGTTCATCCCTATTCAAATATTGTCCTCACAATGTGTTATTTTAATACTTGATCACAAATTTAACACTTGGATTTTGTTCATCTCTATTAAAATATTGTCCTCACAATGTGTTATTTTAATACTTGATCACAAAATTATGGCTATGGTTTGAATTAGAAATTTTGGATCTAATTAATGCATAACTAAAAGTAATCTTCTAATAGCTAAATGTATTTTTTTTTTTCATTTCTTTCACTTGTAATATTATGGCTAAAAAACCATGATAACACTTGTAGACACAATATTTTAATTGCAAACACCCAACTAAAGCACATCCTGAAGCTCACAATTCTTGGTCGGTGCACTTAAATTTAAAATCTAAGCATTGGAGTAACTCTTGCAAACTACCACTTGGTCATTTATTTTTTCTACTAGTGCACTTTATTTGAATGAGTAGCATATTGATTGGCTATTTTTTATACTTCATAGTGCATACATCTTGAATAATATAGCGTGAAAGTGCTATAAATGTTGAATATTAAATATTTAATGGTTTTTTAAGTGGGTTTGACATGAACACTTATTACAACACCATAAATTCACTAGAATGTTCATGATGCTCTCTTGAATCATAAATTGGTCTTAAGTTAGTCATATGTGGCATCTACAACACTTGTAACATAACAAGAAATTTCACCTTGTATTTTTTATGTGTTTGGTGGCTTCACATTTCTCTCATTTCTGTTTCATAACGGATCATTTAGCATGCTCATTTAAGGTTCACATGTTAGATGGTCTAAATATCATGTCATAATACACTTATGACATAAACTTTCATTCAAGGCTATAGAATCTTTGGCATAACATATTTTCACTTTTGAGCAATTGCACTTATATTTTCATTTCTTGCTATACGAAGCATTATGTTGAAACTTAAAATGAAATCTTGAGCTAGAGAACAACAATCTCCTAAGAACGATATTTGATATTTCATGTTGTTAATATTGTGAAACGATGACTCTCATATTAATAGCTTTGGTTTCATAAAAATACTCACAGGCACAATATTTTAATGGTTTCATAATTTGAAATGTCAAGTATAATTTGATATGTAAAGTATATGGTAATCTTTAAACACATTTAGATATTATGCACATTAACACTTTGCATTTGTCATAATTTCACTAACATTCAATTTTAAAACGTTTTTATAGATTTTAGTATTATGTTGGCATTCACCTTTCAATAAAATTATTGGGATTTTTTTGGGATTAAACCACCTCATATGTTGCTCAAATTTCTACTTGAACATGTGTCACTTGGACATATTGGACTAGAAATTCTTAGCACTCTATGAGCTTGGACTATAAGATCTATTGACCACTTCAGACATTTTGGATTTCACCTTCAAAGTGAGTAGGACTAATTAAGTATTGTCATTGTAAGTTGAGACCTTTCATCCTATAATAAATGATCAAGATTAGATTGTCATAGGGATCCCACCCTATATAGGCTCAGGTTTACTTATCTTGAAGAGTGGAACAAGACCACTAAAGTGACAATAAGTGGCTTTATTAATAGCACTCTTAGGATCTTCCTAATAAAGGTTAGGAATTTTCCTTATAGGGAGAGATTGAAAGCTAACATATCCTACTATGTGATTAATGGTTTTTCCATAAAACAAAGGGGAAACCACTAAATCAATGACAAATAACGAAAAATAAAATACGAGCACAAGGGCACAAACCAATGAGGAAAGTAAGTGTTGGGGTGATATGACTCTAAGTCTACCTCCCATAGTAATGTATCATAGTCAATAGGAGATGACTCTCTAATGTGAAGGAAATGATGAATCATTCCATATTAGTGCAAGTAAAAACAATGGTAATTGATAGCAATTGAGAGTAACATGATAACATGCAATGTTGACTAAAAGCCCCAAGGTTAGTTGGACTCTAAATATTGTTCCCTTGAGAAAATGAGATGATATTGATGGGAATATATCCACCAGAAGGAGGGTATTAAGACATCCCTGTCAACCAACATGATCATGTATTAAGAATATGATATGACTAAAAGGCCTTAGACAATAACTAGATAGCACATCACCGAGTACATTTTCTATACACATGAGATGAAAATAGTTCACAAAGAAAACCCCTTGAATAACAACGAATGATGAATATTTCTACAAAGGAGAGAAATTCCATCAACGATGAAATTGAAATCCAAAGTACAACATGGATCCCACTATGTGAATAAAGATATTGTCACTAAGCACAGGGGAAACAAATGATGAATATTTCTACAAAGGAGAGAAATTCCATCAATGATGAAATTGAAATATAAGGTACAACATGGATCCCACTATGTGAATAAAGATATTGTCACCAAACGTAGGGGAAACCACTCAACAAGTGACCAATAATGAAAATAGTATATGAGGATAAGGCCACAAACCAATGAGGAAAGTAAGTATTGGGGTTCTATGACTCTAAGTCTATCTCCCATGGAAATGTGTCATAGTCTATAGGAGAAGACTTTCCAATGGGAAGGAAATGATGATTCATTTTTCATTAGCACAAGTAAAAACATTGTTAATGGGTAGAAATTGAGATCAAATTGATAGCAAGGAATGATGACATGGGTAGTGAAGAAATTTGACGAATGAATAACAAATGTTAAAACATCATTTGAACATAAACACGACACAATAATGACTTGATTAATAATATAAACCAAAAAGGAAAATGATATAAGCCAACAACACAATAGACATTGAGGCTATGTCCATAGTGATCGAAAGAGTAACCAATTGGAGGAGTGTAAAAACTCATAATCATGGTATAGTTCCCAAGGAATTACTAACCCAAACATGGTAGATTGACACAATACACGTGTTTTCTAAAAGGTGACAAAAGGACTTATTTCTCATATTTAGAACATAATGAAGGTCTTCATTCTTCCCACTCTCTTTTTTTTTTCATAAATATAATAATTGTTTTTGTCTTTTTCATATTAGAAAAACATGAAAAGAAATATATAATTCCATAGTATAGTGGAAGAAACAAATTTTCCATGGCATGTAGCTATGTTCCAAGTACATAAATTAGACCTATGCAAAAAAATGCAAAAAGGGTACAAGATAGGAAATGGACACTCATTAGAAAGTCTCTTCTAGGATAGGGTAGGTATAAACTAAAGAAATAAGTATTGCAAAGGAAAGCGTTAGTTAATAATGCAAATGTGGTTAGCTTAATGTGGCAAGATCTAACAAGGTATTAGGAAAAATAACACGTGTAGTGATAAGAACAAAAAATGAAAAACAAACCAATTATAAAGGTGGGAGCCCCCATGGGAATGGTCAAAAGTAAATGAAAAAGATAAATGAGGTTCATAATTTAATCTTAAACTACAAGGGATTTCATTGCTACCATTAATTAACAATATGGGTGCTAGATGACAAAGAAGTGCTAGAGTAGGGAAGACCATAATAGGAAATCTCTTCTATCAGAGTAGGATAAATTGAAAATAGAAAAGGATTATGATCCAACATTCGATGGGGTTTTCCTTGAGGAAAACCAGATGGAAAAAGGTTTAAAGGCATAAAAAATAGAGTAATCCTAGACTTGTATGAAATATTTATAATATACATAACTAGGTCCAAATTTGCATAAAGTATAATACTTAGGGAACCAAGAATCCAAATCAAAATCCTACACCCAAGAAGAAATAATACCAAGATCATATATAAAAATAAAAAATAGATCTATTAAAAGTTAAAGGAACAACTTTGATATCTTCAATAATATATTTCTTAATGGAAAAGTTTTCTAGAAAATACTCAACACTATCATATTCTAAGGATTTGCAAGCAAAGAGATAAGAATTGGAAGCAAATCAATGTTTAAATCACAGATGGATTCCATCGGAGTAGACCAAATATTACAAGATTATAAGGATTCATCAAAGATATAAAACTTATAAACATTAAGACCCATTGTTCAATAAACAAAGAGACTAGGCTTATAAGATAAACTTGAGGATTTTTTACTATATAAATCAAACTCAAAAAGAAAATATGAGGACCTATGACTAGATAAATCAAATTTAGAAAAAATAATGACTTATATCTTGATGAAAGAATCCAAAGACTCATAAATGTCAACAATTAAGGATCTCCAAGAATAAATATCAAACTTGGAAAGAAAATTAGAGATACATTCAATTGCAAATGAGTCTAATCTTGAGAGATGGTCCTTGGAAAGGATAAAATATTTGAAGGAATGTTAAATCCAATCATATCCTTTAAGGAGAGATTGATATAAGGAAAGAAAACCATCATAGAAGAAATTTATGTTAGAACATTCACTTGTACCAATACCGGCGATAAAAATCTATGATACCCCCATTGGATAAAACACTTGTCCACTTGCCAGGATCAAGTCCCAAGAAGTAAATCATGAATGTAGAGGCTCCTTCTTAGTAACAATTAAATATATGAGATATGAGGTCATACAATCCATACATGCTAAGGTGGTGCCTACTAAAAAACTAGAAACAAATAGAGGTACAACATGGTCTAAAGTCAAATGAGGATAAAGATTAGTAAATGGAAGTTGATTAATAGTATCAATGCTCATGTTATGAGGAAAATGCATCACAAAAAATAACATAGACACTGCAACATTCATAGAATACATGTAATCACGCCCAAGAATCATATTGAATTATAATGGGCCTTCCATAAATATAACATTGACTAACATAGTATTCCCACCTAATCAAATAGGAAACTTGGGAAGAATCCCTAAGGGATCACAAGATCTTCTATTAAAGGCCAATAGATGACTAGCAACTAGCACAAGGTTGGGAGACCCCATATCTTTCCAAGAATATGAGTATATATTACTAATAGAGGATCCTTCATATAAACCACATTGAAAAATGGTGCATGAATAAATTTCAATCCTTATTTGGAAGAGTGTAGATGAAGGAAGGCGAGACCCAACTAGAGTATTCCAATCAAAGCAAAAGATAATAAGGCTTGGAGGTGCCATGCTTGAACTGAATGAAATACCCTATTTTCCACTAGGTTACAAATTTGGCATAAATAAAATGTATTCATCACATCACTCTTCATGGGAAGGGTGGGATCAAGTGAAGATTGCAACGACTAAAGCACTCATTCACCAATGGATGAGTAGGAAGGGGCACCCTAAGAACCATAGATTGTTAAGGAGAAGAGGATCCTTGTGGGAAGTACAATATTTTATGTACCTATGGAATGATAAGACATACATGAGTAACATTAGGGGAAAATTGAGGTCTAAATGTGTCTCCTAAGGAAATAAAAAAATAATATTTAGAATAATAAAATAAGAGTTATGAATTTTCAAAGGGAAAGAAAGAAAACTACTTTTCTAATCATATTTTTGACTTATCTCCTTATGGATTTACTCAAATTGCAAGTGTATCCACTTGTTGGATGAAGAATTAAATTATGCATCCAATGAGTACCCACTATGCATAATTTTGATAGACTCGGAGTGACATAAACTAGAACTACATGAAAAAAATTATTTCTTGAAAAAATGTGTTTCTTGAAAAAATCA
The DNA here is from genome assembly GCA_032191745.1 of Picea mariana. Lineage (NCBI taxonomy): Eukaryota > Viridiplantae > Streptophyta > Pinopsida > Pinales > Pinaceae > Picea > Picea mariana. The sequence goes on along the minus strand of JASDQU010013144.1, from coordinate 167,988 downwards.
GTTTTCTTTCTTCCCCTTTGAAAATTCAATTAATATTTTATTATTTTTCTTATGAGGACAATGTGAGACCTCAAATTTCCCCTAATGATAATACACATATGAAGGCTTGGATGAGCAAAATTCCCTCACTTCAACATCTTTGTGTTTTTGGTTGTGAGGCATATGCTTATGTGCCTAAGGAGAAGTGATTGAAGTTGGATAAAAAAATGTGAAATGTGTGCAACGTGGGTACTCTTTAAATGTGGAATTTAATTCCACATACAATGAATTCTTACCCTTGAAATTTGAGTAAAACTATAAGGATATAAGTATAAAATACGATTAAGAAAACAATTTTCTTCTTTTCACTCTAAAGATATTTACGCTTATGGTTGACATCAACATTTTGAATCCTATTGTTTATCTTAAAGTTGATTTTGATATCACATTTTTTTGTTTTGAGGCCATTTTTAACATAAAAATTTACCTAATTCAACAAGCTCTAACATAGCAGACCCAATAATCAATTAACATGTAATAAAAACCACTTCTGCCCAAACTTCTTCTTTGAGACAACTTCACTACTCATACTCCTAGCCTTCTCCATCAACATTCTATTTATCCATTTTACAAATCCACTTTTCTGATGGGTATATGGAGTTGTATAATTTTTTTAAATGCCATTCTCCTTACAAAATTTACCAAAATTCGCAGAACAAAAATCACCACCATTATCAGTCCTCACACACCATAATCTTACCAATCTGATTTTCCAAGAGAGCATTAAACTCCTTAAACTGACTGAAAAATATTAGATTTAGTTATAAGAAAATATACCCATGTCCTTCTATAATAATAATCAATGAATGACACATAATACAAAGCCTTAGAAATTGAACTAACTTTAATTGGACCAGATACATCATATTGAATTAAGTATAAAAACCTAGAATATTTATGAGAGTTAATACAATGAGAGTTAGAGGTGCAACTCTAAACATTTGTTAGTTTTCCTATTTAAGGGTCTCCAAGGTAAATTTATGAGTACTTTGTGTGAAAGCTATTGTTTCATTTATATTTTGTAAATAATTTTTGTGTGCATTGTGATACTATAAATGTTTAAAACCTACACACAATCTTTCAATCCATTGACAATATTTTTGTTTTTCAAGGCCCATAGGCCTTTATCACCTATATGGCCCAATATTTGGTTCCATAATGTTGTATTCTCTATAGGTAACTTGATTTTTGAAGTAATTTCTTGTTTAGGTTATGATTGTGAATTTGTATATCCCATAGATATATCCAATGTAGAAATCAAAGAAATATTACATTGAATAGTGCATGTATCAAGATGGGAAAAGTTTCCCACACAATCACCCTTAGTGAGAACCATATAACATTGAACCATATTACACCATTTGTTAGAGGAAAAAACCTACACGCCCACATAATTAAGTGTTCTTATTAATAGTAGGTTTCATGCTAGACCTAAAATGTGCAAAACTCCATTGATCCCTTTTATTCTACCATTATAGAATCTGATCAAGACATTACCATGGACAACTATGCTAAGAGGAGATTCATTACCAAGGTATACCATCCCACCATCATATTTATCATACACTGAAAACCAGTGCATATGGGAAGTCATATGGAAGGAATCTCTAAAGTCTATCAACCATGCACTCTAGCTTGCATGGGTTGCCAAAACTTCAACAAAGGCATCTCCACCATCCTTTTGAGAACATGTTTTACTCATAATTAGAATCGTTTATTTCCTTATTATTCTTTCTTTTCTCTTCCTTCAAGTATCTTTTAAAATACTCAACCTTGTCATAGTTCCAACATTCTTCCTTGGACTTATTACAAAATGACTTAGATCACTAAATGACTGATCTAGGTGGTTCTCAATAGCCATTCACCTTTTCCACTAAATCAATGTTTTCAATCCTATGGGTTTTATAAACCATGATATTCACCCTTTTTATGGGGAATGTAATGTAATTCCATATCCATTTGTTAATTACAACCATCATGTAATGATTCCTACAACGTTAATGATTCTAATCCCATCAGAACTCCACAGTTAAGCATATTTGGGCTAGAGTAGTATTGGGATGGGTGACCTCTTGGGAAGTCCTAGTGTTACTTGCCTATGGCACTTTGTAAAATTAGAACAATTTATACCAAAATCATCATGGGAATTATTCTTTTCTCACTCTCTCATCTGTAATCGAGGTGAAGGAGGTCCTTTGAGCATGCAATGGAGTGTGATATAATGCTTATCGCAAAATATCGTAGTCGACATCTCTTTCTCTTTAGAGATAATCTATCACCATTCTAGATTTTGTTCTACAATATTTTATTATTCATTAATAGAAGTTGTGTTTCATTGTATTTCTTTGTGCTTTGCTATATTTTCATTTGTATCTCATTTCATTCTAAACATAATCTGGATGAGTGGTATCACAACAATTTACTCCTTTTTATTGCTCGATGCATATACCCAACAAGGTTAGGGTATACAGAGTTAGGTCTTGAGATATTTTCTCGTGGGGACGACCACTCTCACCAGCCTAAGCGACCTCTCATGGTGGAAGAAAACAGAGATGACAGAGTGGTATATCCTTTCATGACATTGGTCAAGGAATCCCTTAAATGACAAAGAAATTAGATGATGGATAACTTTGCTCAGATTCTTCGATGACTACTGATGGTTGTCGAGGAATCTTCGACAAGCATCCATTTCGGAGGTGTGACACCCTTCAATGTACAAGTTAATTTTGATATCCCTTTATTTGAAGGCTAGATAGATGTAGATTCTCTAGAGAAATGGTTGAATCTACTAGAAGGTTATTACTCTGCCCAAAAATTTTCCAATGGTGAAAATATCACCTTTGTTCTCCTTAAAGACCTTCCCCGTGACAAATCTTGGTGGGATGCTCACAGGGATAGGCAAAACATGTATGAATCTATGCCATTTGGGAGAGACACCCCCAAGAGGCCTTTGTGGATGCGATCAAGGAGGAGTTATACCCTGTTAGAATCTATAATAACCAATATATGAAGTGTATGACTTTGCGTATACCAAAATATTCTATACCCTACAATCAAATACATTATTCAAGATTCTAAGAGAAATATGGTTCTAAAGTACCATAGTGGCCTACAAAAGTACATCCAAAAAGAGATGGGTTTCTTGGGAATCTCCTCACTGAGCGCCGCTTATTTATATTCTTTCAAAATCAAGAAGAAATTTAAGCAGTGGAATAAGTTGGAGTTTGGGTTTGAAAATACACAACAATAGAAGTATGGTAAAGGCAACTCTAAATCACAAAACAACCAACCTCAAGACAACTAGTACAAGCTACAGGAAAAGAAGGGTAATAAGAAGATGAAGAAGGAAAATGGAAAGTGGTGTGAGTTCCACAAAATATCGTGGGACAAAACTGATGAATTCCACTCAAAACAATCATTGTTGGTCAAGATCAAAGAAAAAGAATCAAAACATGACTTAGACTTTGATTTAGAGAAAAATAAAGGGAAACATACCATCGATGCAAAACCCACTGCTACCATTGTGGCGAAAACAATACAACTAGAAGAACCAATGGAGCCTAAAGAGGGGGAGAACCTCTTCCATTCATATATGTGGGTAAAAGGGACCCCACTGCATTTTATTGTTGACAATGGTAGTCATAAGAAATTGATATCAGATGAGGTTTTCAAGAGATTGAAGTTTCTAATGATGTCACACCCTCAACTATACACCATTGGATGGTTGAGCTAGGGATGAGACATCCACATCAACCAGAAATGTCATTTGTCCTATGACATCAAGCCGTTCAAGGATGAGGTACTATGTGATGTTTCTCAACTTAAAGTCTGTGATTTTATTTTAGGACAACCATATATGTGGAAACGTCATAATATATATGAATCTCGACATTGTATTGTCATTGCTACTCTGGGAGGTCATCTCTATAGGATACCATAGGTAGCTATGACTACTTTCATTTCATTGATATTCTAAAAATAGTGCCATTTAGTAATCTCTCATACCATAGAGTTTTCCCTCTTCATGATCGTGTTAGAAGGTGAACAGAAGGTCACTATGACCACCATAGCCTCATCCCAATACATTTGTATAAAAAAGAAGCAGGTCAACAAGATTGTAGAGGAGCACACATATATTTTTTCACCTACGAGGGTGCCTTTGCAATTCCAATTCAAGCATTCCATTGACTTGGTGGCCAATTCTCCCTTACCCAATGATACAATATATATATGTTCTCTTCCAGAGAATGAGAGTCTTCCATAAGTTCAACACAGATATAATAGAGCCCTTCATAGCCCTATTGGCCACGATCCTTTTCATGTGTGTTTGGGGTTCCAACCATTAGCCACCATTGATATATCTCTTCTTGTTGCATCTTCCTCGCTATAGTCCTCCCACATTCATACCAAGGTAGAACTTGCAGCCATACTTGTGCAATGGATTCAACACCTCCAACAACAAGTTCTTGACATCCTTCAACAAGCTAATGCCAAGTATACGTAGGAAAACTACTTCAACAAGGAAAGAAACTCACCAAGGTTCAGATTCAACAAAAGTTTCCCCATATTCCGAGGGAACTTAACACAATGGGGACCATTTATAACTAAAGGAGGAGGGATGATCTAGGTGGATCTCGATGGCCATCCACCTTTTCCACTAAATCAATGTTTTTGATCCTATGGTTTTGATAAACCATGATTTTCACCTTATTGATGGGGAATGTAATGTAATTCCATCTCCATTTGTCAATTAAAACCATCATGTAATGATGCCTACAATGTTAATTCATTGAATCCCATCATAACCCAATAGTTAAGCGTGCTTGGGCTAGAGTAGTAATGAGATGGGTGACCTCCTAGGAAGTCCTAGTGTTTTACATTCCTATGGAATTTTGTAAACTTACACCAATTTATCCCACATGTATCATGGGAATTATTCTCCTCTCACTCTCTCACTCTCCCAGATGGATGGCCAAACCGAGGTCATCAACCAGATGATCGTGCACATTTTGTGCATGTACAATTCCAAGCACCCCCTCACCTAGGATGAGAGTCTTCCCTATGTTCAACACAACTATAACAAAGCCATACATAGCTCAATCAGCCACAACCTCTTTCAGGTGGGGTTGGGATTTCAACCATTGGGTCCCATGGATGTTTCACTACCCCTTGCATCCACTCAGACAGACTCATCACATGCTCCAACTGAAGCTAACAAAGCCACCCGGTTCATTGAGCAGATCCATCACATCCTCCAACAGGTTCATGATATTTTACAGAAGTCCAATGCCAAGTACAAGCAGTGCCATGAATTCCTTACAAGGCCTCATCAGAAGCTTCTTCCACTCTGTTATGTACCTTACACCATCGCCAAGGCTACTAGTGACAATGCTTTTGAGATCAACATTCCCCCCTTCCTTGGATTTCACCCAGTGTTCAATGTGGACCTCCTTCGACCTTATTTTCTACTATTATTGGACACCTCAGAGATAGAAGAACAAATGAAACCAACATAGCTCAACCATGGCTGCATGAAATAGGCATCCACTTATCATATCCTGGACACACAAGTCAAGGGTACTCACCAACATAAGATCCAACTTTATTGGGCTATCAAAGCAGGGCAACTCTTGCACCAAGGAAAGTGGCTCACCCGGGGCCAAACTCAACCGAAATTTCCCCATCTGATGGGGGAACTCAATGCAATGGAGACAATTTCTTCCTAAGAGGGGAGGATTGATCCATGAGGATCTCGGTTGCCACCTACCTTGTCTAATTGGCTTAAAACATTTTTTTGGCAACTTACTGTTTTTAACAGTTTTTCAGATCCCAAACTTCCATGGCCATTTTGAGGGCGTAAATGACGTTTTTTCATGATCGAGAACCTAAATAATGGTCAGTGGTTTTGATTTACCCCCCTAATTGAATCTCTTGTCAATACATTTACAACGAGCTATTGTGTGCCCTAAACGAAGATCGTATGCAAAAGTTACGACTCCGGGAAGTTGATGTACTAACTTACCTCAATGGGGCCCACATGACTTTTGGTGCTTCATCTCCTAGGGTTAGGTTTTTGGATGTCTAGGGTTTTGGAATTTATGTTTATTGTAAAACGACCTTCATAGCCTCATTGTACTCATCTTCTTGCGAATGAGCATAGTTGTCACATCTCTTCTTAGAGATAAGTTGCCACCATTCTAGAAAGCTTGTTTTTAGTTTGCATTTTATAGTTTTTAGCATATTTCTTATTTAATAGAAGTCAAGTTTTATTGTATCTTTGTTATTGTTCACTATGTCTCAGTGTTAATATTATAAATTTGTGGTTTCTTTTCGTTCCGCTCATAAATCTGGATCACACAACATCTATTGGTCTTGTGCTGGTTTTGAAACACACTCCGGAAGAAACTTGATCCTCCCAGCTCCTAGATAGTGCTAAGCGCTCTAAATGTTGATTGTTTTGGTGGATTTATAATTTCATGTTACTCATGCATCAATGAAGCACCAATGGATTAACTAAGTCTCTATACATCACACATGACATGGGAACTTACATAATAAATTTTGAATGAAACATCAACAAATGCAGGAGCCAAACTTTCGTTAAAAAATGCCTTTGAGCGTAATTTTTTGGAGTTTTCCAAAGTGAACTTTTCACCCCTAAGATAGGCTATTCATATGTTTTAAGGCATTACGATTAAAGCGCAACTCATGGAATCAAAATCTGAGTCCTGAAAGTACCAGAACAGATCGCTTAGGGTTTTTGCACAAACTGGTCACATCGATCGTTACACAGATGAACTGCTCGATTGGAACAGTTAGGTATCTCGCCAAAAGTTCCCCCACCCACACTCTTCGCACTGCAAGAGACAACACTCAAATCCGACATCTTATGAGTAAGTTGTCCGTCTTGAAGTTCCCCACAAAAAGGTAATCACTGAGTGCCCTTTGATGCAAAGCATGTTTTAAAACATTAAAACATTCTTAACTTTTAATAATTTTAGTTTAAATTAAATTAAAATTATTTAAAGTTAAAAATTTTAATAATTTGAATTTGAATTAAATTGAGATTACTTAAAGTTAAGATTATTCAATGGGAATCAATAAAGTTACATAGTCTCATGATTTGTGTTGGCTTGAGTATGACAGTGTCAACGATGTCATTAATTCACATTGGGAAAATTTTGATAATTGGTGAGTGCATGGTTGAAGTATGGTGCACCTATCACAATTGAAGTACTAAGTATGTCCAACTTATTTCTCTTCCCAAGTAACACAGAACTTAAGAACCTTCGGATTCTAATGCATTGAGATGTCTGAAATAAATCTTGGACAATCCAACCACACATTCATGGAATCTATGTTTTAGCACACGTGATTTTGCATGGATTTAGTTAAGACAAATGCTAGTGGGGATTACCTTTATATCTCCAAAGCCAATTTCATTTTTTGGGGGAGCAACAGTTCATAAAAGGTCTTTATGACTTCTCGAAAGCTGTGAAGAGAACCCATATTTGACCATTTCAAGAATAGGTTTTGAAAATTCATGTTGGAAGTGAGAAACTCCATTATTAGTCCTTGCTTTCAGCACGACTATAGCAATGAGTCGGTCATTGACCACTATTATTTTTATGGTTGACTTAAATTTTTCCTTGATTCACAATGTTCGACTTAGGAAAACCTCAATAGTTATTTTATTAAGATTAAAATAAATTAAAAAAAATCATTTTTCTGTTTTCCCATTGACTTTTCACTTCAAAGTGTTATTCCCAGGGTGACGACCAGCATTAATATTTACAATCTGATCTTGATCAAATTTTGGATCTGCTCGTATTGTTTTCAATGCCCTGCCCTTGTTATGTGTAACTTTGCCTCATCGTCCGAGCTCTCTGCCTCGCCAGAGAGCTTATCCCCTACACAACCTTCTTAGACTGCAATCATTTGGCACCTTAGCCTAGTTCACGAGCTCACCCATTGCCTTCATCACCCGTAGTTCATCTTCTCATATCCATCAAGCTCGCCATCGCGTTCAGGGATGGAATCCTGATAATTTCGGCATTTGTTTCCACTAATTGCCCACGCGAGCATCCGTTTTAGACACAAAAGTATCCGCCATTAGATTAGAACACCCTTCCTCCGATATTTCATATCACACAACCAGGGGGCTCAGATCTGCAACGGTACAAGAATTTTCAGCATATACTGCGAGGGTTTGATCAAGCCGCGGAAGAGGCAGGCGTAGGCATGCTTAATAGCGACACAAATCAATCATGGCGACTGTTGCAGTGAGCTCGGCCAGCGGGTTGCTGGCCATGCTGAACGAACACCATCCCATTCTCAAAATCCATAATTTCTGGCTCGAGATTTCTAACAGTGTCCCTACAGGTAAAGCAGAGATAGTATTACAATTATAATGGCATTGGGAGTGGTGAAGTCCCTGGCGGGGTTTCTCCTGCTGCTGAATTTATGCATGTTTGTGACTATGGCTGCTATTGCCGGATGGGCACTCAACATCGCCCTCGACCACACTTACTCTACTGGTACTTATTACTTGTATGCATTATATGTTTTTTGTGCTTTTATACCATGGAGTGTTTTGCTAATTGATTCTATGACTAACTTGCAGGTTGGAAAAGCTCTTCATGTGGGATTTTCTCCAATGTATTTTCCAATGGGGAATTAAGTGACAGGATTCATGGTTATCTTTTCTTTGATAGCTGCTGTAGTAGGAACTGCTTCGTGCCTTTCAGGGCTCCATCATCTCCGGGCTTGGACTGCCCATAGCTTGGCTTCTAGCATCCTCCATGATAGCTTGGGCCCTCACAGTACTCGCCATGGGGTATATATATAATAACTACAAGTTTACAATATATATATATATATATATATATATATATATGAGTGTGAGAGAGATGTGTCAACAATAATTATGATTTCTGATTCATCTATGAACACTGAAATGTGAACGAGCTAACCATTTTTCATTCACAAAACTGCACGTTGGCATGCAAAGAGATCCATATGGGCGGCTGAAACACAAAGTTGGTATGTACTACTCCTATGCTATCACGTTCATACGGCCACTGATTTCCTCATTCCTTTAATTCTATTATGGTGTTTTGTATAGTTAAGATTTTGTAACTTAGCATTTGTGTGTAGATAACGTTGGAGTCATTTGAAATGGAACTGGTCAGTTTGGTCTTATCTTGACACCCCAAGTCATCCAACAGTTCGTGCTTCCATCATTCACAAATCTTAGAGACAACTCCCCTTGGGTCCACATATTTGGATTGTGCATCCAAGGTGCCCCTACTCATCCAATATAAGGTCGTGAGGATGGTCACCACTCCATCCTTTTGTTTGCCACGACGGTATGCGCCCCTGAGCCAATCTTGAAGACTCTCTGTCATCCACGATGAATGTCTTAGTCTTAGGAATTGATATACCCCATAAAATTGATTGGTCCTTTATGAAATCTATAAAAGTAAAAACATTTAAGAAGTCTATAGAAGTGAAAACGTTTAGACTACGTTGTTAGAACTTCATTTGCTAAGTTAGTTGTTGATTAGGTTGATTAGGACTAGATCTTTCAATACTTAATTGAAGGAATATTGTTTTCGTTTGACTCATTTCTGGCTTTCTTTGTCATATTGTTTCGGGTAGGATCTGTACCAGTTGGGCCGACGATTTCGTATGGAGGATAATAGTATGGAAGGTAATACGGAAGCTAATGCAATAACGGAAATAATATTGTTTTATGAAGAGTTTGAGCATCAAATGCAAGACTCAAAAATGGTTGAACGAATAAAAAGGGTGATAGCAGCAGACCCAGATCATTCACAATTACAACTGGATCTCTATGGCCTTGGAAAAATAGATTCTGATGAAGTGGTTCGGTCTTTGGATCATAATCACATGCAGTTAAGTTTAGCGATTTTATTAAGAGAGAAATTTCAATGGGTGAGTGATATCGTGGTGTACGATCCAGTCCTGTCTCCAATCGAGCAAATGGCTATAAATGCCTTCAACTGTACTTGTCTCTCTGTTAACGAAAATGGCACACGGACGGTGGACAAACCCACTCTATTTTTCATGCCTCACTGTCCGTTTGATCTGTTTGCTAATGTCTTGGAAGAAAATTGGATGCCTACCAATTTGAATAAGATTATTATATTAGAGAACAGTTTTCATCGGTTCAAGGAAGAATTTTACCATGTTCTTAAGAGCATGACCGTCATTCTAAACAGTGATCATGTATTGCATGAAACGCCTTTGCCATTTCCAGAAAGGAGAATCTCTATGAGAGCATTTGGTAGTTTAAGTTGGCACTTCTTTGCCACTTCATTAGACGATCTTAAATCTTGATTGTTCTCTACGGGATTTGATCTCACTAATCAAATCTTGATTGTTCTCTACAGGATTTGTCCACACAGATTTTCACAGTTTAAAGTTCAAAATGTTTTGGTTTTTTCACATTTTTTTGGTTTAATTTTATCTGAAATTTAGTTGACAACAAACTCACCGGTTCCATTTCAAATGAAACGAAGTACAACTGTGACCTCCTCGGTTTAGTAGTAGATCGTCTGTCATCTATCAGTATGTGATGGTTCGTGACAAGCAAATTAATGCATAAGGGGATGATAAACATTTTTCTTGGAATCAGATACTGTAGGTTTAAAGAGTTGGATTTCTATCCGTTCCTTAAATGCAACATACATGAGGATTCAGTTTGTGTACGAGTTGCAGCATTGTATTATGTAAATCTATGCTACTTTTAAGGCACATGCGTATTATGGAAATATGTTTCTCTTCAACTAAAGTCTTTCTTGTGTTCAAGGTTTTTCCTAATTAATTTGCGTTCAACTAAAGTCTTGCTAGTGTTCAAGGCTTTTTCCTATTATAACAGGCTCGTCCATAATTTCTGGCCTGAGATTTCTAACAGTGTCCCTACAATGTAGGTTATGTTTCCTTCCTTTTTTGGCGTTTCCAGGGCTTAATTCCGTTCTGTTTTGCAGCCCCAATATACTTATTTTGTCATAAATCAATAACTTATTAAGTTGCATTTTGACATAGGCGGGGTCATAAAATTATTGCGTTTTCAGTGCTGCTCTGTTTGTTTTCAAACCTGTTAAAGACAGGGACTATGCTGCCTTGGACTATGCTGCCTTGCAGCTCTTGTTTACCTGAAGTCTGGAAATTAATTTCACCACCCCAATGGGATCAATGACCATAAAGAAGTCTGGTCGGACTATGCTGCCTTGCAGCTCTTGTTTACCTGAAGTGTGGAAATTAATTTCACCACCCCAATGGGATCGATGACCATAAGGGCAAGTCTGGTCTGCCGATGAGACCAGCCGAGGAAATGATAGAAGATACTGCTAAATTTTCAACCTGGCAGAGTTATAGGCTGACGGCCATAGGCCCCGACTGGAGGGTCTAGAGAGGTAGATGCTTTGAGGACCTGAGCGAACATATCGTTAACCCTCTCTGGATGCCGTTTCGGGAAAACGAGAAAAGTCATTTGGAACCTTCAATTTTGACAAAAACAAATGGAAAATTTCCCATTATTACCTCCGCTGGCAAATAGGAAGACTTCTGACTTCATCGGCAAAGTCGACATGAAAAACCTCGGACTCATCGGCAAACTTAAGAAGAAGTGTGCCGACGGCCTCGACGAGGTGAATGGCGAGACTTCTGAATTACCCCAGCGAACTTAATAGAGAACTCCGGTGAGATCGAAGCACTTGAAAGGGACATCTCCTGACGAGACCAATAAGCATTAGAGCGAATGCGTCATATTCACCGGTGAAGAAGATAGAAGAAACAAGGCCGATAGGACTGGCCTCCTATGAAAACTGGAGGAGTAAGTTCATTCAGACTCCTCCGATGGGCATCGGAGAATTTTTCATCAACTCCTCCGATGCAAATCGAAGGAGTTACCATCATCAGAGGAGTTGCCATCAACTGGATTTGACAAATTCCTCATCAATTGCCTTAACATTTCAGGATTAAGGTACGAATCCATGGAAGTTTTTATGAATTTTCAATTAATTAATGCTTTACTTATATGAATTAATTAATGCTTTAATTATATTAGTTAGAATGATTATTCTTGATAGTTTATTTGGAGTTACGCTCATTTGTTGTATGTTAAATGGTGTCGCCATCCTTTCAAGACCATCTACAGCCAAAGAGGCTAAAGAAGAAATAACAACTGTAGCAATGAAATAGGAGCGACAAATGTAATCATATGAAAACCACTAAGTAAAGAGTCCAAATAATTGAACAATTGGATTCCTCAATGTCCTAGCTAGTCATTATGTCGGATGAGATGCACTACAACCAAAATCTATGACACCAGACCAACACTAGAAAACAAATTCAAATTGTAACCGTTGATTATCCCTCTCATCATTATAAAGGTGATAAAGACAAAAGTTGGGAAATGAAAAGTCACTGGGGTAGGCAGAAGGTGAAGGGTCACATCAACCTCCAATAAATACCAGTTTTGTTTTGTATCTGATAGATGGGTTTTTGGGCTCTTCAAACATTGTACACTTCTGAACTATTTTGGGAATACAACATCAACTAAAATCAAAGAGATTTCCTTAGAGTTTTCATGTACTATTGATAAAACTGTTAATACGGAGAAGCCCTTAGGGTTTTGATAGAGAGAAGGACTCTCATGTGTTGTTGTTCTGCTACGAACTATTTCAAGTAAAATGTTTGATGTTCACATGAGTTGTAAGAGCATGTTTGTTTATATGGACCATTCTGGCGTAATATGTGTTTTCTTACAGTTTTGTTACTCTTTCTTATATTACATGTCCCGAGCGAATGAGTTGTGAATGTATGCAAAAATGTGACTTAGAATTTTCTGGTTATAGACATGTATGCATGTGTTTCTAACTACCTGCCTTCATGACAACTATGTGATTGGGGTTTATGCATAGTTTAGTTTCATTACATTTCATTTTGTTACTATATTTCACTCCCAGCTAAGATATGATAGATTATAAATATATTAGAGGTCTGCATTTACATAGTATTCATCTACATATTTTGTTTGCATAACCATTCGTCACTCACCTTCATCGGTGGACTGGGCCTCAATCAGTAAAACCAAACTAGAAATTGTTGTCGGGTTAGAATCTGGATGGGTTCTCTATTCCAAACGATGAGGTATAATTAGGACTTCTTACCAGGGGTAACCCCTTACTTTTGTCGAGAAAATTTAGACCCGTCAATAGAATTGGCACTAGAAGGAGGGTCAGATGACAAGTCTGCCCATGTGGAGTCATTTCATTAACTTTTAACCAACCCATGGATCCTCTCGGTACTGAGTCTGTATAAGATATCCATTTGAGTCTTCTGAGACCAACCAGGGGCATCTCAGTCAAGACAATTAATATCTTGTCAAACCCCAAATTCAATGGTGAAGGGCATGCCTCTGCACTCACTCACCTTAATCAGTTTGACATCACTCCACGAAATCTAAAGATTGTTCAAGACAATGAAACATGCGAGTATTCATTCTCACATTCGAAGAGAGAATTAAGCCTAGTTTCGGGCATTGCCAACAAAATAGGTCCATAGTTGGAAACAATTTGTGGAAATATTTATTGTTGCTCATGAAAATTATGTTTATGATGAACTTGCGGAAATCAATATACTTGGAAATTAATCTAAGGATGATTTCTTTCGAGGAGTTGCAAATTTATTGCAGATTTCTTGAAAGTGATGAACCCTCACACAAGAAAATATTCAATTGGTTTTCATATCTTGTATCTATTTCCAAAGAGTGTGATCTGAATGATCAAACCATCTCTCATTCAAAAGAATCATATTTGATCATGAAATATAGGGAGTACATGATCTTTGAACACCACTCTATTACAACTGTAGGGGAATCCTTATTAGAAATATTAGACACCTTAGCCTCAGAGTGTGAACCATGTATCATCTCCCCTTCAGAAAATCACGAATCTACTTGGGACCGTGGAAAATATTGTTGGATAGTTGGATTGGACAATTGGTTGTCATTGATGTCAATCCTTGGAGAAGTCCTAAAGCCCTAGAGGTGTGGTTGAGATTGACGGTGAGTTAGTTTTCATTGATGGAGTGGTTGATGTCAGCAAATGTGATGGGTGCATTTGATGAAGTCTACATGAAGCCTCAGAGGTGTGGTTATGGTACCTGAAGTTGGTTGAGGAATATGGACATGAAAGGCAATGTAAATGCAGGTAATACACTCATAGATGGATAGTCCTTGTTGTTATGCTTCCAGTCATAAGTGGTATTCCACATGGTTCCTCACGGTTAGGGAGATATGGCCTTGTGATGTTGGAAGCCCCGAAGAATGGTCAAGAAGCTCCTGAGAAGGTGCAAGTGAACGAATGAATGGGTAAAGTGGTTATAGCAATAAAGTCAATAATCACTAAGAATAAGGAAAGAGGTTACCTATCAAAAGTATAAATACACCTCAAGGAGTCTCTCATTATTACACACACACTTACATTGAATATCTATCTTGTGATAATGTTATGGTTTAATATTTTGGTCTATTTGTGAATTTGAAGACAAGTATGAGGCAATGGAGAAAGAGTGAAGAAATAGAGAAACTTCTAGAGCTGCAGAGTGTCAGGGTTGTTTTGTAACCCTAATTGAGCATACCCTCATGGGTCAGATTGAGAGTGTCACATGAGGCACCCCTGCAGGTTGCCTAGGGCATGCCACACAAGGCCTCGCATGACAAGGTGTCTTAGTCCCGTGAGGCTAATGAAATTTTGGGGAAACTAATGGTACCGAGCTGTTGAAGGTTGTGACAGTGTTACATGATTGATACTTGCTATGGTGTTGATGTACATGGTTTATTGTTGAGGCATATGGTATAGGTTATGGTGCATGGTTGATGCACGATTTGGTACAATTGTGGTGCATGGTTTGATACAACAATGTTGCATGGTTGATGCAAAGTTTGGTATAGATGTTGGTGCATGGTTGATGCACTTGGTGTGGTACATGTTGTGGTACACAATTGATGCTTGGTATGGTACAGGTTGATGGTTTGCTACATGCTTAAGACACATATATTGTGATGGATTGTCGCTGATATTGGTAAATACTTGGTAGAGGCATGTGTTGGTGATGTTGGAGATCTATTTCAGAGGTGTCCTTGGTACATGATTCATGTGAGAGGATCTGGTTAAGTATCGATGATAGTGATAGGTTGGTGATCCAGGTGGATATTGGGGGCCACCCACCTTTTGCAAATGGCTCAAAACAGTTTTCTGGCCATTTTGGCAATTTACTATTTTTAGCAGGTTTTAACTTTCGAGGCCATTTTGAGGGCCTAAATGAAGGTTTTTTTGAGATCAAGGTGCTCAATGATAGCCGAAGGCATCATTGAGCCCCCAAAATGAATCTCCTTGACGATACCTTTCCAACGAGCTATCACACGCCTAAAACGGAGATCGTATGCAAAAGTTACCACCCCGGGAAGTTGATGCACCAACTTACCCAAACGGGGACCACATGACTTTTGGCGCTTCATCTCCTAGGGTTAGGTTTTTGGATGTCTAGGACTTTTGGCATTCCCGTCTATTGTACAAATGCCTTCCGAGCCTCATTGTAATCATCTTCTTGCGAATGCGAGTAGCCGCCACATCTCTTCTCAGAGATAAGCTGCCACCATTCTAGCGAATCTTTCACTCTGTATTTTTTTACAGTCTCTGTACATTTATTTCATTAATAGAAATCGTGTATTACTGTATCTCTGTGTTTATGGTTGTATCTATGATATATTTCTGTTATATTACTGGATATACACGATATCTCTGTGCATTTCTTTATTATATCTCCGCTCTCATTTCGTGCCGAAAATAATCCGGATCAGTGGTATCAGAGCAGGCTGTTCTTGATCGTTTTTTTCAGTGCATGTCCCCGACGAGGTATGAGTATAGCAAGTTGGGTCTCGAGCTTGTCTCTCTCAAGGACAATCTCTCTCGCACACCCAAGAAACCCTCAAT
>JASDQU010013144.1:140261-151904 GCA_032191745.1 Picea mariana | reverse complement strand
CTGCAGCCACCACAGCTTCGGCCAAAGCACCTTCTATCCAACAGAAGCAGGTCGACAAGGTTGCAGCAAAGAACGAAGATTCCTTCTGCACACAGTCATCTAAAATAGCCAGACTGGTTAAAAAGGTCCAAACCTTCCAGCCACAGGTTCGTGACAGATTTCCACAAACTAAGCAACGTGACTTCTCCAGCAAGACAAGCAACTCACAAAGATGCAGATTCAACAAATGCTTTTCCCTCTACCCCGGGAACTCAACGCAATGGAGACCATTTCTTCCTAAGGAGGGAGGATTGATCCAGGTGGATATCGGGGGCCACCCACCTTTTGCAAATGGCTCAAAATAGTTTTCTGGCCATTTTGGCAATTTACTATTTTTAGCAGGTTTTAACTTCCGGGGCCATTTTGAGGGCCTAAATGAAGGTTTTTTTGAGATCGAGGTGCTCAATGATAGCCGAAGACATCATTGAGCCCCCAAAATGAATCTCCTTGACGATACCTTTCCAATGAGCTATCACACGCCTAAAACGGAGATCGTATGCAAAAGTTACGACCCCGGGAAGTTGATGCACCAACTTACCCAAACGGGGCCCACATGACTTTTGGCGCTTCATCTCCTAGGGTTAGGTTTTTGGATGTCTAGGACTTTTGGCATTCCCGTCTATTGTAAAAAGGCCTTCCGAGCCTCATTGTAATCATCTTCTTGCGAATGCGAGTAGCCGCCACATCTCTTCTCAGAGATAAGCTGCCACCATTCTAGCGAGTCTTTCACTCTGTATTTTTTTACAGTCTCTGTACATTTATTTCATTAATAGAAATCATGTATTACTGTATCTCTGTGTTTATGGTTGTATCTATGATATATTTCTGTTATATTACTGGATATACACGATATCTCTGTGCATTTCTTTATTATATATCCGCTCTCATTTCGTGCCGAAAATAATCTGGATCAGTTGGACAAGTTTATCAATGACACGTTGATGGTTGGATACAGTGATAGGTTGACAGTGAGAGGTTGGATACAGTGACATGTTATAGGTTGATGTGACAGTGACAGTGATAGTGGTAGTGACAGTGGAAATAATTGTAGTAGTGACAGTTGGTCTACACTTATATTTCAGAGCAGTAGGACGGGGCAAGGAAAGGGGGTTGTAGCCTCCTTCCAGTTGGTGCCAAAGAAGACAGAGAGTTGGATCTTCCTTCAGGTTTGAGCCTGGGAATTAGAGGGTTGTATCATCCTTTTGGTTGGAGCCAGAGAATTTAGGGAGTTATATCTAGGTAAATCATGAAGGTGGGTAACGCTTTCATGAGAATCGGGTATCCAAAATTCGTAGAGACGTTTTCTCGGCCGAACTAATACTTCTTTCATCTGAAATTCCTATTTTTTTGGCTGAAATATGTTTTGACCGAACCTTTGAATGTCAAATTGAATGGTATCGTGACGATGCCCTCGATTTTTGTGTACAATTTTAGCTGGGTGGATTTTTTTTCATCCGATAACATCTTTTCGGCCGAAAGATATTTCGGCCGACAAAATCTTTCGACCGAAAGTACCTTTTGGCCGAAAGAAACTTTCAACCGAAAAAAGGTTTATATATTACCCTCACAACACACCTGTCATAGTTTTCCCGAATTGTTGGTTAGTTGATACCGTTTGGTGTTGGTGATAGCGCTAGATGATAGTGTTTGGTGTTGGCGATAGCAATAGGTGATAGTGTTTGGTGTTGGCAATAATGTTTCACATCGTTTCTACGGATGGACGGATGGGAGAACAATAGAGCTATTGGAAGGCAGACGTTGGTGTTGTGGGCATTCGGTCCATGTACATTTAGATTGGTAAATTTAAATTGATAGTCTAAAATTGTTAGTTAAAAATTAGATTTTAAATTTATGTTTAGATTGTTGACAGGGCCGTATTCGGCCCTACCCATGTACATGGATAATTGAAACTAGAAACTCTTGAATGATCTTGTGCTTATATTTCCAATATAGTATTATTACTCTTCCGCATATTGAAAAAAATATATAAAAATTGGATTCCCATCTCCTTGACCCAACAAAGTAGCTCAACTCTTTTTCTTCCCTTGCCAACAATTATTTTTCGCATTTTCTAATCTTTTTAATGTCAATAATTCATGTTCAAAGAAGATCCCATTGGAATTGGCCTCTTAAATGTGGCGTATCTGATTTTCTACTACTATCATAACATCCCATTGTGAGTTGTTAAAATTTTAAGTTTGACCATTCCATAATCACCCTTTGGTATAAAAGACTATTTATGTTATAATCTAAGTAATTATTTAACTTATTCATTTGTTTATGTTGCAACGTGAGTAGTTGTTTGATGTAACAATCGTTTGCAAGGAGAAAATTGAAATATGTGTTACCTAAACATTCATAACTCTGGAGGGAGCTAGTGCAAACAAAATAGTAACAAATTTTCCACTATTAATGAGGTATATTTCCCCATTGGAAATTTTTCGTGAATCTTGGAAGGCATCACATCTTTTAAAATTGTTTGAAAACGAAATGGGTGGGGGGTAATATGGCTCTGTCCATGTACAGGGACATGCCTGAATTCAGGTCTATCCATATACATGGACAAGGCCGAATTTGACCCTGTCCATGTACAGGGACATGCTCGAATTCAGGCATGTCCCTGTAAATGGACATGGCCGAATATGGCCCTGTCCATGTACAGGGACATGCTCGAATTTGGGCCAGTCCCTGTACATGGACATGGCCGAATATGTTAAGCATTGCATGCTTGTTGTTGCACATTGCTTACTACTATACCTCATACTCCAATACCAGCTTATGGAAAACAATACTGTAATCATTATACTATATGTGATTAATAGTACGTAATATCTGTAATTATGCTAGTTTCACTAAACAGTGATTAGGTCTCATAAGTAGATTCATAATAGCTCAGTATACCCTATCTTCTTTGAACATCATGGGTTTAATTCATAAGATGTGTTATGGATATAGAGTATATTACAAGGAGTGTATTGCTTGTACTATAATTACCTTGGATTACATCGAGCTTATGTAAAAATGGTGCACATATTAGGTAAAGAGCTATGTGTTATAAACAAGTCCATATGGTTACAGTTAACCTTTTTTATATAGAGTTAATGTATGTGTTCTATCTTATTATGACAACACTTATTTGATAATCAACTTCATAGTGATTACAACTTACATATCACAGATTTTAGATTAAATATTTTAGATTTTAGATTTCAGTATTAAAATGTTAGTTAGATTTAAGATTTAAGATTTTATAGTCTTAGAGTGTTGACAGGGATGTATTCGGACCTGTCCATGTACAGAGACATGACCGAATTCGGGCCTTTCCCTGTACATGACATGGCCATATTCGACCCTATACATGGACATGGCTGAAATGGCTGAATATGGCCTTGTCCATGTACAAGGACAAGCCCGAATTTGGGCCTGTCCCTGTAAATGGACAGGGCAATTCGGGCCTATCCCTGTACATGGATAGGGCCAAATATAGCCCTATCCATGTACAGGGACATGGTCGAATATGTTAAGCATTGCATGCTTGTTGTATTTGTCTACACATTGCTTAGATAATAAATTTAAATTTTATGATTTAAATGTGTTATGGATATAGAGTATATTGCAAGGAGTGTATTGCTTGTACTATAATTACCTTGGATTGCATTGAGCTTATGTAAAAATGGTGTACATATTAGGTAAAGAGATATGTGTTATAAACATGTCCATAGAGTTACAATTAACCTTTTTTTATACAGAGTTAATGTATGTGTTCTAGCTTATTATGAAAACACTTATTTGATAATCAACTTCACAGTGATTTCAACTTACATATCACAAATTTTAGATTTTAGATTTTACTATTAAATTATTAGTTAGATTTTATATTTTATAGACTTAGAGTGTTGACATGGCCGTATTCGGCCCTATCCATGTACAAGAACAAACCCGAATCCAGGCTTTCCCTATACATGGACATGGTTGAATATGGCCATGTCCATGTATAGAGACATGCTCGAATTCAGGCCTTTCCCTGTACAAGGAGATTGGGAAGAGATTGAGAAGAGATTCGTCAAGTCATTTGATCATAAGGTTCCTATTTTATTAATAGAAGATGCACATGACTTTCCCCTCTATTTGGTTGTATGTGGTTATTATGATCCTTGTAGAAAGTTAATATTTCCATGTTTTCATGTTATATTATTAGATCTACTATTTATTAATACATGTTATATTTGATCTTGTGAGAGGTATTTTTTTGTTTCCATGTGTGCAGATCCACATTCAGGAAAGCGAAGGACATCTTCAAAAGAGTGAACAACCAAGGAGTGTGTAGGGACAACTGTCGAATTACCAAGTAGGATTCTTATTCCATTATCTCATAGATTTATTCATGTGTGATTCAGATCTAGGAAAGTCTATTGCTTGTATCCCTATTTTTTCTTAGGTCTAGGAAGAGCTTAAGGGAGGTAACTCCTGCAGGGTTTTTTTCTCTTTCGAAGATGTCCTTCCCTTTCATGAATGTGGATCTGCACACATGGAAACAAAAATAAATACCCCTCACAAGATCAAATATAACATGTATGAATAAATAAGAGATCTAATAATTTAGCATGAAAACATTTAAATATTAACTCTCTACAAGAATCATAATAACCACATACAACCAAATATAGGGGAAAGTCATGTGCATCTTCTATTAATAAAATAATAATCTTACGATCAAATGACTTGATGAAGCTCTTCCCAATCTCCTTGCGCAAGCTCTATGATCAATATGATAGTATATGTTTACACTTTCTTTTCCTCCCCCTTTCCCATGAGATACCCTCAATATATAGGATGATAGAGATAAGACGGGGGATAAATCTAGACACGCAAAATAACAAACTTCTCGAGGTCGTATTATGAGAAATATGAAATTTGATCTCATCTCTTTGTAAACAATCCTAATTGGGGAGTGACATACATGGTCATGCCCTGCATTCCTATAGTTTGTGACATGTCTCATTTTGCAAGAGATAAACTCGTGACCACCAATTTTGGGTCATAAGTTGCAAAGAAACAACCTATGACCAGGTAAAAGGATGCTGAAAACTCAAGGGAAAAGTGACATAACTTAGTGTCTCATCCTACTAACCTCTAGATGATGTCCATAAAGGGATCAAGTGGCAAATAATTGTATAACAACTTTTCCACTTTTTCAATACTCTTCCTTGTTAGCACCAAGAGGAATATCAAATTAAATTACAATGAAGGTTAGAAAGTTCTTGTGGCGACGGAAGTAAAATGAGAAAAAAAAATCACCTAATAAATTGGAAGCAGGTTGGAAATCCCAAGGAAAGGGGAGGTTTGGGAAATAGAGATTTGGAATATATGAACATAACAATGGGAGAAAAATTGTTATGGAGGCTATTCACAGGGAATATTTCTTGGTGGAAGCGGATAATTTGGAGGACATATTTCTCTAGATCTAGGAAGAGATGCTTAGAAAGGCCACCCAAATTTGTAAAAGGATCTCCCATATTTAAGATTCTCAAAGAGGCTCTTCATGTCATAAGTAGAAAATAAACTTGGATACTTGACAATGGTAAAGATATCAATATATGGGAGGACGCTATATTGGGAAAGGAACATCTATCTTCTTGGGTGGATCTAGCTCCCTTGTGGGCTTGGTTGAACAAGTAAGGAATTCATAATATGTTCGATATTTCCTCTTGGAATACTTCCTCGGATAATTAGATTGGATGGAATTTTGTTTCCCCTCGAGCTCCAATGTTGCCACTAATCAAATATCTCATCCATGCTTTGCATGGGTGTGCTCAATGGCATATGGACCAAAAATATTCACGAGGTTAGGGGGAATCATAGTATTTGATTAAAAATGATATTTCTCCTTATTGTAAGAGAATACTTTAAATCTATGCTCAACATTGTGGAAGAAGATTTGACACATTGATGGTTTTCCAAAAATAAACACTTTTAGTTGTCTTATTGTTCATGGGAAAATCCTCACTTATGAAAATCTTTCAAAGTTGGGCATTGTTGGGCCTTCTCATTGTGTCATGTGTCTTCAAGATGAGGAAACTATACAACACCTTTTTGTCAGTTGCTATTATGTCAAATATGTCTGGGGGTATGATATTGAAGGTCTATTTTAGAAAGTAGAGTTGCCTCTTTCGCGTGAAGAATTGTTTTCTCAATGGCGACAAAGGTATAAGGGAAATTTAAGAAAAAACCTTGCTTCAGGCATTAATGGGAGAACTTTCCAAAATATGTGTGCTAGTCTATATGGATGGCATGAAACAAATTGATTTTCAGAGAGGAAATGCAACCTCCCATACAGACAGTGGCTCGAGCCATCTCTATACTTGCAGTGATAAAAACTTGGAGGAATGTGAACAAAGTTACCAACTTAACAAGAACTATGACCTCAAAATGAGAACTCTATCACAAAAATACTATATTTGCAGGTAAAAAAACACCAAAATCAACCCCCAAATTAAAAAGTGGTGCTACCAGTAGCACCATTTTTTGGGAGGTGGATAAAATTGCAACTTTTTGCAACTTGTTTGAAATCACACCCTTGACATTGTGAACAAAACCCTGAAATTGACCCTAGAATCGAGAAGTGATGCTACCAGTAGCACCACTTTTTTTTTGAGTTAAAACTATGACCTAATTGAAACTGCAACCTAAATAAAACAATGAAAATGAACTCCTAAATCTAAAAGCTTTATTACTTCATAATTTATTTATTAACTATTTTTTTTTTTAATAATTTACCTTAGAAAAAAATTAAAAATTGAAAAAAAAAACACCCCTAAACAAATTCCTTTTTTTTAAAAAAAAAATTTAGAAATAAAGGAGAAAAAAACATTTTTTGTTGAAAAAAATGCAAATCACAAATTTTAATCAAAAAATAAAACAAATGAATTGAAAAACAAATAAAATTTATTTTTTTTTGGAAAAAAAAACCCTTAAAACACTAAATTTAAAACACCAAAATTAGAAAAAAAAAACATGTAAAATAATTTTTTTTTTATAAAAAAAATAAAAAGCAATCTAAAAATCCAAAATTAAAATAGACAAACAAATTTAAAAAAAAGTTTAAGTAAAACACAATTTTTAAATATTAAATGCAAACATTAAAAATAAATTGAAACAACTTAACCCAATAAAAAAAAACAATACAATTGTAAATTTTAAATATATTAAAAACCTACAATTGAATAAAAAAAATAAAACAAACAAAACTAAACTAAAATTTAAAAATTAACATACACACAAATTTAAAATTTAAAAATTAAATATTTTAAACTATAGTAAAAACTAAAATTAAAATTAAAATTTTAAAACTAAATTAAGTAATTGTGTTTCCCATACAATGATTTAATTTAGTTTTAAAATTTTAATTTTAATTTCAGTTTTTAATTGACCCTCAGTAATATGGAAAACAAATTGGATATCAAACCCATCAAAGAGGAAGTGAATAAGCTAATCAAATTGGACCATGAGCGTAACAAAAGAACCTTGAACCTCATAATGTTTGGTATAAAAGAACAATATGAGGAGGATACACTAGAAATAGTAAAATAAGAATTAAATAATAAATCACAAATTGATACAAATTACTTCATAGAAGCAAAGAGGCCAAGGAAACTAATTGATCACAAAGATAGGTTGATCAGTGTCAAAGTAAGTTGTAATGACCATAAATATAGCATACTTAGTAAATCTCTGTGCTTAAAAGGGTTAGGAATATTTATAAATGAAGACCTCATTCCTGAAGACCAAGTTGAATTAAGGAAGGAAGTTGAAAAGGCAAAAGAAGCTAGGAAAGAAAGAAAATGGTAAATAATTA
Source organism: Picea mariana (assembly GCA_032191745.1). Classification (NCBI taxonomy): domain Eukaryota; kingdom Viridiplantae; phylum Streptophyta; class Pinopsida; order Pinales; family Pinaceae; genus Picea; species Picea mariana. The sequence continues at coordinate 144,010 of JASDQU010013144.1, read as the reverse complement.
GAAATCAAAAAGCTATTGTTAGGGTTAGAGACCTGAAGGATAATAATAAATAGGAATTTGGGACACTCACGATCCTTTTTTGGAATTGTTGTGGCTTTCCATGGCGCAAAGGTCCTATTATAAGTTGGATCCCGAGTGATATTGATATTATCTGTCTAGTTGAAACTTGGGAGCATGAAGAGTCTAAGGTCCCTAACATAGAAGGATTTGTATTGTGGTCGACATGGAACAAAAAATCCCACTATAGAGGGATAGGAGGCATAGTTTGTTAGATTAGAAAGAAAATTTCTCCTCACATTCAAATTCATAAGATTGACCCTCTCATTCAGTACATTTGGATATAAATTTCCGACACCAATGTTAAGAAAATTTATATAGAAATTTTTTATTTTGCACCTATTAATTCTACTTTTTATAAGAAAAACAATCTAGATAACAATTGTCCCTATAATAATTTAGAACAAGATATTTAAAGTTTGAAAAATGAAGGTAATACCCTCTTACTAGGAGACTTTAATGCTAGGAATGCATTAAACAAACTACTCTTTTAAGTAATGACTCCAACCATAATCCTTTATGACTAGATGAGGACCCTGTTTTATCTAATAGCTACAAAATAAGATCTGAAGACCTAATTGAGAATTTGTTTGGTACTGAGTTGGTCAAGCTCTGCAACTCTCAAGACCTAATAATTTTCAATGGAGTAATGAAGTGGCCAAACTCCAACCAGGTGACTTGTATTCATGGGCTAGGTAATAGTGTTGTAGATTATGTTATATCTGATACCCCCGTTTCCAACTAAATAACAAGTTTTGACCTTTTAAATGACCATAAGCCTAACTCGATAAAAAACCTTTAACCTTAACTCTAAAATTTTCCATGCATAGGAGCACCATTGAAGAGAATTCTGATAATCAAAGGAATTTGCGCTTTGACAAAAGTAAAGTTGACATTTTCTTAAAGGATTTAAAGAGTAAATTAAATCTCCTAACTTATAAGGACAATATTGAAGAACTCTATCATAATTTTACAACTACCCTTTCCACTTCTATTAACAAGTTCTTTTTCGAGGTGTCCTATAATAATAATAATAGAACGACCAACCCTTGGTATGATAAATAATGTAAAATTGCTAGGAAATCCATTAAGGATGATTCTAATGAGTCCTTAAAACTCGATAAGATCAATACGTACAAAGCCCTAATTAAAAGGAAAAAAATGTACTATATCAATAAAATGCAAGAGAAACGGTCACATCTATATAAGTTGGATCTTAAAAAGTTCTAGAGCCAAATTCTAAACCGCAGTACTAAACAAAATAATAGAATTCCCTTAAGGGACTGAAATTCCTACATTAAAAGTCTTTACAAGTTCCTTAATTCCATGGAAACCATTCCTATTGTCCCTACAAAGGAAGAAGTTTTTTCTTTAGATGACATAGAGTTTGGGGTTAAGAGGCTTGCAAATGGGAAAACTAAGGACAATGAAGGCTACCAAGTTGAAATTTTTAAAATCAGAGGGCCAATCCATATCCCTCACATACACAAACTCTTGAATTTAGCAGTCAAGAAGGGATTCTCTAAACCCTGGATGCAAAACCTCATTGTTCCTATTTTAAAAAATTGGGATAGAAACATTCCCTCTAATTATAGGACCATTATGATTAGCCCAATTTTAGCCAAGCTTTATGGAATTATTTTGGAAAAGAGGATTATCCTTTGGCAAGAAATTCATGGTAAAAGAGATAAAGGCTAGGCTCGGTTGAGGAGATATCATTCAACTGTGGACCATCTTGTTACCATTAGGATCATTGCAGAGGAGTTCTGAAATACTAAAACCAATATTTTTTGTTGTTCCTGGGAAAAACCTTTGGAATAGGTTGGAAGAGATAAAAGTGCCTCTCGAGTTGAGGGTTGTTGCAATAAGGATGTATGAGAACGTTATTACTAAGTTTAAAAACACCGAGGGCTGGTCAAAAGAGATTAACTGCAATATCAGAGTCAAACAAGGTTGTCCCTTGTCCCCTACCCTTTTTGGCATATACATTGACAAGTTAGAAGATTGCTTGGAAAAAGCAACTTGTGTCTACCCTACTCTCACTAGTATAGTCATCAATCATCTTCTTTATACCGATGATATTTTTCTTATGGAAAGGAGTCCCCATAATCTTGAAAACCAACTAAGAATCCTCAAGGAGTTTTTCTCCAATATGGGTATGGTTGTTAATATTGATAAGACTAAGGTCATGATTATTAAATCCAATAAGATCCCTTATGATACATTCATTTATGAGAACAACAACTTGGAGGAAGAGCCTTCATACAAATATCCGGGAATTGATATTCACCACAAGCTCAATTGGAATTATGGCATTGAGAAAAGGATTATTGGGGGATGTAAAGATTATTATGGACTTGAAAACAAATGTAAATCAACTGAACTTTGGAGTTGGGATAAGAAGAAACTCCTCTTTGAGACTCTTGTTACACCTGTTATTCTTTATGGATGTGAAGTATGGGGTTGTAGTATCTCTCGTGAATCTTGTAGAAAGATATAGCAAATACAAACGAATTTTATCACCTATAATCTCAAAATTAAAGGAAATACACTCTATCCCATCCTCCTCTTAGAAAAAATCCTCTCCCCCATTGAGAGCATGGTTATGACTAGATACCTAATGTATAAGAACAAGTTAAACAACATGGAAGACATGAGGCTTCCTAAAATTGCTTCAAAATCAAGTCATAACCACCATTGACTCAAGCGAGGATGGCATAAAGATGCTCGGTCTTGACTAAACTATTGGGGAATCATGGAAGACACCATTTTGCAGAATAAAGATATTATTAAAAAAACGTCAAATCAAAATTTAAGGAGAAAATGTGGTGTGATAAAGAGTCAGAGGAAAAAATAAAATTAAGGTATTATAAGGATGTAATCAACCCTAATCTAGAAGATCAAAATTATCTACCTGTTTTGCCAAGTGTAAAGAAAAAAATAAGCATTGATAAGATATAAACAAATTCTCACGAGCTCCATAGTGAGACTGGACATTGGTCAATTCCTAAAATGCCATGGGATGAAAGAGTGTGTCACCTTTGTGACACTAAGAAGGTTGAAGATGAAAAACACTTTATCTTATATTGTCCAGCCTATACCCGTATTATATCTCATTTTAAAAATATTTGTCACACTACCAACCTTCCTAACGTCTTAACTCAACAAAAGTATGGTGATCTTGGAAAGCTTCTCTTAATGCTTTTCGAGCACAGAAACCAAATTCTAAAGAATCGCAAGTAATCACTTACCCTCTTAAGGTTCGATAAACCAATTCAATCTTAGTGGATGTTAATCATCATCATCAATATAGTTTTAAATATTCAGTTTTAAATCTAATTTCAGTTTTTAATATAGTTTTAAATATTTAGTTTTTAAAATTTAAATTTGTTTGTATTAATTTTTTTTTTTTAATAAGTTTTTAATATATTTAAAATTTAAAATTGTATTGTTTTCTTTATTGTAATTCAGTTAAGTTGTTTTATTTTATTTTTAATGTTTACATTTAATATTTAAAAATTGTGTTCTAGTTAATTTTTTCTGCTCACATATAATATATATTATTTCTCTAATAATGCCCCCCCCTCCCACCCTATAGAGGGTGGGAGATCACATATAATATATATTATTTCTCTAATAATGCAGGGGTGGGACATTATTAGAGAAATAATATATATTATTTCTCTAATAAT
>JASDQU010013144.1:118328-138729 GCA_032191745.1 Picea mariana | reverse complement strand
CTCAGATTACGTCGGGATTTTTCATATTGAGAAATCGGGATTCCTATTGCATTGTTTCTTTGACATTTCCAAAATGTGATCCTCTTAACTCCGATCAATGGTTCAGATGTGATCTTGATTTGAAGGCTCAGATTACGTTGAGTTTTTGTGAGCCCTCTACTCCTTGCACTTTTAAAGATCATGCAGGTTTTCTTCAATCCAACGGTGGTCGGACCCTGCGCTTGGATCCTACGCCTCTAACTTCAATTAGCCCTCCGGTTAAGCTTGTGGTCCACGTGACCTTCTCCTATATGACCAAATCCAAGCCTCCTCATCGGGGTTTCAGACTTTCCAATATGGAAACATGTATGTCCTCAGGATTCACGATCCCTTGAATCCCGACGCGCCCTTTATGCACTAGCTCTCCTGGCTAGGCTCCTGGATCATATGACCGCTATCCCCATGATCGCAGTCTTAGCACTCGTCGGGGTTTCGAGCTTTTCAATGCTGCAACGCATTGGCTGACGGGATTCCCGATATGTGAAACCCTGATGAGTCATCCCTCCTTTCAGAATTTCACCTTGGCTTTTCCCGATGGTAAACGTCGTGCAAATCCTGTCTGATCTGACAGCTGACAGGATTTCTGAATGAGATCCAACGGCTGTCGATCTCTCCCTTCTGTAGTTTTCTCCTAAGCTCCTCCTGGACGTAGAAACCAATGGTCCAGATCTTCTTCTTCATTCGATCTGACGGCGACTGTGCTCCCTCCTGAGCTTTACACACTTTCCTCCCAACCTTGGGAGAATTACAAGTTCTCAAAGGCCTTGACCTTTGTCTTCCTTCTCCTCTGCGAACTCTTGTATCTTGAGCTTTGCTGTGCGCATTCTCCTTGACATTGTTCCTCCTGAGATTTCACTTCCAAATCCCAAAGGGATTCTTGGACTTCTGCACCTCTGGAGAGTCTTCACATGCACACTCTGATCCTGCCATCTTCACTATTGTACTTTCCATCAATGACAAGCATACGCTACCTATTAGACATTTGCCAACAATCTCCCCCTTTGGCATTGATGGCAAATAATGCACCCAAATTCTTTTCTCCCCCTTTGACATCAATGTAAAAGAAGAGACATGCTCCCCCTGAGCTATTGCAGTAATTTTAGGAGGCATTAAATATTCAAACAATGCAAAACTCCCCCTAACAAGATGGACTTTTTAGGTGTGAAACGAAATGACACCTAGCTTCTGTCTGAGATATTCAAATGGTGTCTTGGCTAGGGGCTTAGTAAATATGTCTTCAATTTGTTCTGTAGTGGGAATGTAATGACCTGAACAATCTGATTGGTGACTTGCTCTCTCAGAAAATGAAATTTTATGGGAATATGTTTTGTCTTGGAGTGGAGGATAGGATTTTTAGACACACTGATGGCACTTGTGCTATCACAATGAATTGGGATCGGTGCAGTATATTTTACCTCTAAGTCTGCAAGTGTCTGAATCATCCATAATACCTGTGTGCAACAGGTAGCAGTAGCAATGTACTCTGCCTCTGTGGTTGATAAAGAAATGGAACCTTTCTTTTTACTGAGCTAGTCTACTAAGGAGTTACCTAAGAATAATTCTCCTCCACTGGTGCTTTTTCTCTCATCAACACAATTTTCCCAATCTGCATCTGAATAAGCAGTCAACTAAAGACTTTGATTTCTAGGATACCACAGACCATAAGTCATTGTTTCTTTTAAGTACCCGAATATGCTTTTGACAGCTTGCAAATGACTCTGTTTAGGTACAACCTGATATCTTCCTACCATTCCTACAACATGCATTATGTCTGGGTGAGATGCTGTGATGTACAACGGGCTTCCTATCATCGATCGATATGAGCTTTGATCAACATCAGGTGAATCATCATCCTTCCTTAATTTACATCCAGTTAACATAGGTGTACCCACAGGTTTAGAATCTTCCATTTGAAACCTTTTCAACATTTCTCTTAAATATTTTCCTTGAGAAATGAAGATCCCATCGGGCCTCTAAGTTATTTGTAGACCAAGGAAAAATGACAGTTCTCCTATCATAGACATTTCAAATTCAGAATCCATGGCAAAAGAAAACCATTGTACCAGTGAATCCTTATTACGTCCAAAGATGATGTCATCTACATAGACCAGTACGACGAGCAAATCATTATCCTCTGTCTTAATATACAGATTTCTGTCAGCTGTTCCTCTCTTGAACCCTTTGTCTTTGAGATATGTATCCAGTCTATGATACCAGGCTCGAGGGGCTTGTTTTAAACCATATAAAGATTTCTTCAACTTGCATACTAAGTCAGGGTTATCAAACAATTTGAAACCCTCTGGTTGTTCCATATAGACTTCTTCACTTAAATCTCCATTGAGAAACCCTGACTTGACATCCATTTGGTAGACTTTAAACCTTTTATGACAAGCATAGGCAAGAAACATTCCGATAGCTTCTAATCTCGCTACGAGCGCAAATGTTTCATCAAAATCTAGTCCTTCTATCTGAGCATAGACTTTACAGACTAACCTTGCTTTGTTTCTAATAACTTGTCCTTGCTCATTCAATTTATTCTTAAATATCAATTTGGAGCCAATGATGTTTTTACCTTCGGGTCTTTGAACCATCTCCCATGTATTTTTTTTCTCAATCTGATCAAGTTCTTCATTCATTGCTTTAATCCAGTGATAATTTGTGTTGGCTTCATTAAAATTCTTGGGTTCCAGCATGGATATGAGAGCTATATGAGATTGTTTGGTAGTTTTGATTAGCTTTCTCCTAGTTTGTACCCCTTTGTCTTTTTCTCCAATTATCTGACTTGCAGGATGATTCTTTTGAATGATTCTGGAGGAGGAATTAGTAGTTGACTGCTGATTGGAGTCTGTCTGAGTGTCTGAGTCTTCATCTGATTCAGAGTCTTCATTTTCTGATTCTTGGACCTGTTCATCTTCAACTTTAGCTGTGTCTTTTGTAGAAGACTCATTACCGTACACCTCTCTTGCTGGGATTCCNTGTCTGAGTCTTCATCTGATTCAGAGTCTTCATTTTATGATTCTTGGACCTGTTCATCTTCAACTTTAGCTGTGTCTTTTGTAGAAGACTCATTACCGTACACCTCTCTTGCTGGGATTCCTTCATCAATTTTTACATCAATACAGTCAACCATTTTATGCAGCCTCTTATTATAGCATCTGTATCCTTTGTTGTTTGTAGCATACCCTAAGAAAATATCTTCATCCGCCCTGTCATCATGTTTGCCGAGGTTTTCATCATTATTCTTTATGTAGCATTTACTCCCAAAGACTCTGAAGTGTTTGATTGAGGCAGGGATTCCAAACCATAATTCATAAGGTGTTTTGTCACTTTTTGGTCTGAGGTGAGCTTTGTTAAGCACATGGACTACTGTGTGTATTGCTTCTACCCAGTAGGCCTGACCAATGTTCTTCTCATTCATCATTGACCTAGCCATTTCCTGCACTGTTCTGTTTTGCCTCTCAACTACTCCATTTTGTTGTGGAGTTCTTGGTATTGTGTATTCTCTCTTGATCCCATACTCATCGCAGAATTCCTTGAAGTCTCTTGACATAAACTCTACTCCCTGGTCTGATCTTACTGCCTTTAACCTCTTCCCTGTTTGAGTCTCAGTTAAAGCCTTAAATATCTTAAACTTCTCAAATGCTTCAGATTTTTCTTTGAGAAACGCAACCCAAGTAAGTCTGGAGTAATCATCGATAATCAACATGAAGTAGTTTTATTTTCCTGTGCCTTCCTGTCTTGATGGTCCACATAAGTCCATATGAACTAGTTGGAGTGGTTTCTCTTTTGAAGTGAAGCTCTTGGACTTAAACTGTGTCCTGTTTTTCTTCCCTACTTGACAGGGTTTACACACTAAATCTTGGGGCTCTGAGATTCTTGGAAGATCTTTTACTGCCTCAAGATTTTTGAGTTTGATTAAGTGGTCAAAGTTTAGATTTCCAAGTCTCCTATGCCATAACCATCTTTCATCATGTTTGCTTAGATGACATTCTTCTCTATTTTATTTCAGGACATATACATTATTTTATGTCCTTATGCCTTTGGCCACCACTTGTTCTGAGTTTACAGACTTTATCTTACAGTCCTTGGACGTGAACAACGCCTCGCATCCTCTATCACACATTTGACTTACACTGAGCAGGTTATGTTTCAGCCCATCCACAAGTAGAACATCTTGGGCTTTTCCTCTTCCATTACTTAAGCTCACCATCCCTTTGCCTTTTATTTTCCCTGGAGCATCATTTCCAAAGGTTACACTTCCTGATTTGCTTTCACTTAGAGATATGAACTTTCCTTTGTCTCCCGTCATGTGTTTGGAGAATCCACTATCTATATACCAAGGGTTCGTTTTTCTTTGAGCAGACAATACTAATCCACACTTGTTACTTTCCTTCTTCTTCCAAAGCTTGACATTTTCAGCAAGGGATTTTGAATCTGGTTCATAGTTCCTTAACCGACACTTAATAGATTTATGTCCAAAGTTATGACAGGTGTAGCATTCAACCTCATTATTCAATAAGTCAAACTTATTGTTGCAGTGTTTTCTACGTATTGACTGTTGATTATTTCTTGGCCTCCTTAGTTGTATGTGTCCAGACTTAATTTGGCAATTTGCAGTCTGTGAAGGATTATTATTTCACTGTATCATTCTTTGTTGTGGGAAGTATTTATTCCTTTGAAACCTTAATTGCTCATGGATGAGTCTTAAGGAACAATTTACAACTTTGTGACCAAAGTTAGAACAAAATAAACAATTGCCATAAAAAAATTCTTTGTACCTGGTAAATGGTTGTCTTCTTTGAGAAAATCGATTTCTTTCTTGGTGAAGACATCTTTCAGCAGAGAGAGCATTGTTTCTTTGTTCTTCAGATTCAATCCTGGCACCTTTTCCTTTATTCGTCCTGGGTGGCTGATCGTCTTCCTTTGCTTCTGCAGGGTTGTTATTGTCATTGGTTGTACTTTTGAAAAACCTGATGGATTCTTCATTTCCTAACTTCCCACTGCTTGATCCTTCTTCATAACCCAAACCAGTTTTCAGCTTTGGATTCCTTTGCTGATTCAGAATGGTGGCTAATCCTTTTGAGGCTTTGGTACTTGACAGATTCTGAATACAGGGCTTGGAACTTGTCCATTTCTTTCCCTGTTTTCACTACTTCTTGGTCTAATGATTCACATCTTGCCTTCCTTTATGATAGCTATTGTTTCAGAATCTCTTCAATTTTCTTTGCCTCTTCCAATTCTACCTTTAGTAGTACAAGGTCTTCATCAGGTTTTTTTATGTCTTTCTCAAACTGTATCAACAATTGTCTTTGCTTTCTGTTCTTGATTCTTAGTCTATCAATCTCTTCCAATGCACTGATCAGTTCTCCTTCCATGTCAACCACAGCTTCTTCATCATCCTCATTACTGCCTGTGCTTTTATTATCATAATTCTCATTGGCAATAAGCATGAAGTCATTTACCTTATCTTCATAGGAAGAGTCACTGTCGGTGTCTTCTGAGGAGTCATCATTGTTTACACATAAACTTTTCTTTTTATCAAATCTCCTGGATTTGTGCTTCTCTTCACATATATGAGAAACACAGAGACAGATATTTCCTGAGGAAACCCATGCAGGGTAAAAACCTCTTTTTCTTTATATGATAAGTAATGGTTACAATCTTTACAGTATCATACATATGAGCANAGAAGGAAGCACCGACTCCCTAGTTTCTCTAGCACCAACTAGAAGGAAGCACCAACTCCCTGGTTTCTCTAGCACCAACTAGAAGGAAGCACCAACTCCCTGTGTTCAAGCACCCACTTGAACCTTTGAGGACACCAGTCCTCTCTATCTCCTCCCAACCACCCTGAAATATAAATCTTTGCTACTGAAACTTATTACAGTGATATGATGTTCATCAATGGCTTACCAGACTCATCACTATTTTGCTTCATTTCGTTGCTCTGTCTGCGTCATTGCCTTTCTGCACACATTTGTTGCGCTGTCTGTTTTTCTGCTTTTTATGCTCTGTGGGCCATGTCCATTCACTTGTACAGTTACTCTTCTATCCTATTCAGCTTCTGCACTCTTATCCTTCACACATGAATCAACTTCACCAACAACAACCACAACAAACTCCAACAGCAACAACAACAACCCCCTTCTCTTCTCTGTACTGTGTATTTATAGCTTTTGTGCACCTTATGCATGTAATGTTCACAATCCTTTGCATGCTGAGTCTGCGCCGTTATCGTCCACCTCTCGAGTGTTCTATCTGATCATCATCGTGACTCTTCAGCTTCTCTGGCAGTTGAGACTCTTCGTCTTCTTTGTGACAATTGAGCTCACCTTCTCTGTTTTAGTTACAGGCTTCCACGGTCATCCATCTATCAATCCCTTCTAAGAATAGTCTTCCTTCACTTGGACGAAGCTTGGAGACTCTTCATCTCCTCTAGCGATCACACAGGGGTCTCTTCGAATTCTCTAGCAGATGCTATCAATTGTTTCTGGCAGTTTCACTGTGTCATGCATCAGTAGCCCTCCAATCAACACTTGATCTGACGGTTCAGATTACATCACGATTTCACCTATCGCGATATCTGGATTCCTGATGTCGATAATTTTTGACATGTCCAACTTTCGATCCCCGATGCCTCTCCATCAACGGTCTAGATCAAGGCTTGATCTGACAGCTCAGATTGCATCGTGATTTCACATATCGCGATATCGGGTTTCCTGATGTTAATAATATTTGACATGTCCAACTCTCGATCCCCGAAACTCCGAAAAGGTGTCCATCTACTGACATCATGCATGGATTGACATGTGTTGAATACTGCCACGTGTCACTCTGATTCGTGACTTACATGTGCCTGAAATGTTGAATCAGTTTGACACTTGTCATTACCTGGTTGTGCCACGTGTTCCTAGCTGACGTGGTCTGCTGACGTGAGTCGGGTCGGCGGTCTAGATCACATCTTGATCTGACGGCTTAGATTACGCCGGGATTTTGCATATCGAGAAATCAGGATTCCTATTGCATTGTTTCTTTGACATTTTGAAAACACGATCCTCGAAACTCCGATCAACGATTCAGATGTGATCTTGATTTGACGGCTCAGATTACGTTGATTTTTTGTGGGCCCTCTACTCCTTGCACTTTTAAAGATCGTGCAGGTTTTCTTCAATCCAACGGTGGTCAGACCCTGCACTTGGATCTAACGCCTCTAACTTCAATTAGCCCTCCGGTTAAGCTCATGGTCCACGTGACCTTCTCCTATATGACTGCAGCCGAGCCTCCTCATCGAGGTTTCAAACTTTCCGATGTCAAAACATGTATGTCCTCGGGATTCGTGATCCCTCGAATCCCGACACGCTCTTTACGCACTAGCTCTCCTGGCTAGGCTCCTGGCCCATATGACCATTATCCCCGTGACCACAATCTTACCACTTGTTGGGGTTTTGAGCTTTTCAATGCCGCAATTCATTGGCTCACGGGATTCTCGATATGTGAAACCCCGATGAGTCATCCCTCCTTTCGGGATTTCACCTTGGATTTTTCCAATGGTAAAACTCGTGCAGCTCCTGTCTGATCTAACGGCTGATGGGATTTTTGAATGAGATCCAATGGTTGTCGATATCTCCCTTCTGTAGGTTTCTCCTAAGCTCCTCCTGGACGTAGAAACCAACGGTCCAGATCTTCTTCTTCAGTCAATCTGACGGCGACTGTGCTCCCTCCTGAGCTTTACACACTTTCCTCCCAACCTTGGGAGAATTACAAGTTCTCAAAGGCCTTGTCCTTTGTCTTTCTTCTCCTCTTCGAACTCCTGTATCTTGAGCTTTGTTGCGTGCGTTCTCCTCGATGTTGTTCCTCCTAAGCTTTCACTTCCGAATCCCCAAGGGATTCTTGGAATTTTGTGCCTCTACAGAGTCTTCACATGCACACTCTGATCCTTCCATCTTCACTATTGTACTTTCCATCAATGACAAGCATACGCTACCTATTAGACATTTGCCAACATAATATACTGGATATGAATCTTAATGAGGTGCAATTTGAGATGGATGAAACAAAGAAGTGCACTAGAAGGATAGATAAGCAAGTTAAAGAAGTATTTAAAACAATTTATGATAGTGCACAAGGAGAGAATATACCCACATAGGGTAATATTGAGAAAATAACACAAGATATGGAGAACTACAAAGTCCAAATTACAGAGTTGACAGAACTCCTAACACCTAGTACTCCACCAAAAGTAAGAATACAAAGAGAGTAGGAGGATACAGGTCATACAAAGAGCATTGTGCTTGTAATCCAGGAAGAAATAGAGATATATAATAAGAGCGCGCATCTATGGACAAACCTTCAGGAGGATGGGAAACTTCAGGAGTTGGACCAAAAATAAGAAGGGATAAATACTGTGATGCAAGAACTAAAGAAGAAGAAGAAACTATGACAATACCTGACATACTGAAAAGTGCACAAGAGATGAAGAATTTGTAGGTAGAGATGAAGTCCATACAAGTAGATAAGAAATCAAGGTAGGGTCATTTAGACCCATTAAAACAAGGAGCATAACAAACGCTCACTGAGATTGATGCAACAAAGGGACAAATTGAACAAGTTGGCTTGGAGAGTGGGGAACTGTTGAAGGAACGCATTATTGCACAGACTGTGAAGATTATAGCAGAAAAGAGTGTGAAGATAAAATATCATGTTGAAGAAATTACAAAGAGCTTTCAGGTTCTTGAGAAGTTACTACAGGAAGCACACACATACCTGAGTGGCTCGAGCTGAGCCACAAGTGAGTGTTGGGGGCCTGTTGGCATAGGCCATTTTGGGGAAAAACATGGTATACATGTGTTATCCATCTTTTGTATCCTCCACCTCCATAACTAAATCAATATAAATAATAGCTCGAATAGAAGCATACCTAGTGACTGGAGTAAAAATATCCTTGTAGTCCACTCCCTCTTTCTGGGAGAACCCTCTCGCCATAAACCTTGCCTTGAAATTCTTGATGATGCCATATGAAACATCCTTGATCTTGTAGAGACACCTAAAACTCACAGTTGACTTCCCCTCTGGTCTTGGTACTATGTCCCAAACACCATTCCTCATAATATAGGTGTACACCTATACCAAGGCATCCAACCATACCTATTGATCTGGTTCTTCCAAAAAACAGGAAGGCTCAGGATCAATGATGCTAGTCAAAAGTGCCATATAGTTCAAAAAATTCCTCGGAGGCCCATTCTCTCTGACCACACTCCTAGGATCCTCACCAACATCACTCAATATTTTTAATAGCCACTCAGGCCTCCTGATAGGATAGGAAGGGGATAAACCCTCCTCCCCACCTGAATTATTAATTGGTAATTTCTCCTCATCCTTCGAAGCCTGCTACTCTTCATCCTGTGTCACTTTTGATGACTCTTGATATCTCCTAGATGCCAATTTCTTCTTGAAATTAACATATCTATTCACAAATTCCTTCCTATGCACTAGAATGAAAATCCTATAATCCTTTGAGGTATCACTATACCCAAAAATTTTACCCTTTTATCTTGAAGGATCCAACTTTGTCCTCTTCTCCACATGAGCATGGATGTAAAATGGACAACCAAAGATCCTAAAATGTCATATATTTATCTTCACTCTTGATCATTCCTCATCAAATTATTGTCCCCCAATATCCTGTGAGGACTCTTGTTCATAGGAAACTCCTGGACATGTATCATAGTTGTTGGCACATGCCATTTTGCGGAAAAGTGCGGTAATAATGAAGGAAGTTAGGAAATGGACCCAAGAAGGGGCACGTGCCAGAAAATATGGAAAAGAAGTGTCAGGAAACCTGGAAAGTGAAAGAAAGGAAGAAATATGTGAATCAACGAGGAAACAGTTGGATTTTGGACCATTCTTGATCAAGGAGTTGGAAAGTGGAAAAATCTAATCGACCTAGGGTTAGTGGGTTAGGGGTTTTGTTAATTTTTTAATGTGTAATTAACCCTTTTTTGTAATATAAATATAGTTTTGTGAGATAGCGAAGAAATAAGCGTGATACGTGAGGAGATAGAGATATGATGAGAAAGAGACAAACAAATAGAGGTATGTTATATCAAGCATTGTAATCGAGGGTAAGGTCATAAGTCATGAGTTGTGGAGCTTACTATGATCTTGTCAGCCTCAAATGTAATTCACTCAACACTATAACCTTGATGCAAAATAATAAAAGAGCCAAGAAATCCAAATCTTTGTGGACATAGCCCAATGGAGGTGAACCACGGTAAACTTTGTGTCTCTATGTGGAATGATTATGTTATTTCTTGCAAATGTTTAGTTATGATGAATGGATTAATCTGTTAGTAATAAAATGCATCACACAATAGGTTAATCATGATTCTTACTGCATAATAAACCCTAAATGAATGCATTTGATTAATGAGTGGTAGATATGAGATATAATGATGTGTTGATGATGCAGGTAGATCTTGGTGGCCACCCACCTATTCCAACTGGCTCCTCTTGACAATTTTTACTTCAACACGTTCTTTTGTACTTCTTTGTAATTATGGGTTATATACTTCTAGGGTTGTCTGAAGACCTACAAATATTCCAGGAGGACAGTGGTGGCCTCCCACCTAATCCAACTGGCTTATTTTGTATGTTTTAATGTCAACACATCTTTTTGTACTTACAGGGCCGTTTTGGGGCCCTAAACAGTGTTTTTTTGGCTCGCCATAGTCAAAATATAGACAGAGTCAGATTTTGATGGCGTAATGTGTATTTATCAAAATACCTTTCCAACGGGCTATCACTCGCCTAAAATAGTGGTTGTATGGAAAAATTATGACCCTGGGAATTTGAGGTGCCAACTTACCCATAGGGGCCTACATAACGTTTGTTGTTTCATCTCCTAGGGTTAGGTTTTTGGATGTCTAGAATTTTTGCATTCATGAGTAATGTTAAAAAGGCCTCTGGAGCCTCTTTGTAATCATTTTTCTCAGACAGATGCATGTAGCAACCACATCTCTTCTCATAGATAGCTACCACCATTTGAGCAAGTGTTTCGGTTTTGCAGTTTTATAGTTTCAGCCTATTTCATTTATTCAATAGAAGATATTGTTCACTGGATATCTATGTTGTTCTTCATATCTCTATGTTTTATTGTATTCAGTTTGTTAATCAGTTCGTTCCACTCCTAAATCTAGATTAGGGGTATTAGTTCTGTCTTCTCTTCATTTATTTTTCTTCGTGCATGTCCCCGACAAGATATGGGCACAAGAAGTTGGAACTCAAACCAAGACTGAAAACAACCCATGGGGGATGAAAATAAATATTATGGAGAAGGAGAACCTTTTAAAATGTTGCTCAAGGAATCCCTTGTGTGACAAAGGAATGAAATGATGGAAAACTTTGTGCAGATCCTTCGACAGCTTCCCACAGGAAAAGCATCTTCATCAAGCGGTCATGCAACCCCCTTCAAGGTACAGATAAATTTTGATATTCCATTATATGAAGGATTAATAGATGCAGATGTTGTAGATAAGTGGTTGAATCTGCTCAAAGGGTATTTTTCAATCCACAATTTTTTCGATAGGTAAAAGATTATTTTTGCACTCCTCAAGGTCGCCCCCCATGTTAAGGACTGGTGGGATACTTACTTCGAGCAAAGGGACATAGAGGAATATGAAATATTTGTGGTTTCCCCGACATGGGATTACTATTGGGATTCCATTAAAGAATAGTACTACCCTATTGGAATATACAAGGACCAATGCACCAAATGGACCACCCTGCGTCAAGAGAGGGACTAGACAGTACCAGATTTCACTAATATTTTCCATACCCTGCATACCAACTTGGGTATCAAAGACTCTGAGAAACATCTGGTGCTTAAATATTGTGATCGTTTTCATAAATACATTAAAAAAAATGGATTTTTTGGACATCACCTCATTGGGTACAACTTATAGATATGTTGTCAAGAATGAGAAGAAATTTAAGCAAAAGAGGCGAGAGTTTGGATATGAAAACTCCTCGCAGCCGAAGTAGCGAAAAGGAGGCCCTAACCCACATAGCAAGGTACAGAGGAAATATGTCCACTCTCAGGACAACCAGTCCAAGCCGCAATACAAGAAGGGCAATTAGAAGACAAAGAAGGACACGGGAAAATGGTGTGAATACCATAAAATCCCTTGGCACAATACTAAAGAATTACGCTCCAAGCAGTCACTCGTGGTCGAGTGGAAGGATTTTGAGTGAGAGGTTTGTTCTGAATCCAAATCAAATCCAAAAGGAGGGAAGCCTATTATTGATGTTGAACCCAGTGCCACTATCACTACCACCAAATTCCAGCCAGGAGAACTAGAAGAACCAGAGGAAGGGGAAAGCCTCTTTCACCCACAGATGTGGGTAAAGGGGGCTACACTTCATTTTATTATCGATAGTGGCAGTCAAAAGAACCTAATCTCAACAAAGGTCGTCAAATGACTCGACCTGCCGATGACACTACACACATAACTATACACCATCGACTGGCTTCACCAAGAAAGAGATCTCTATGTCAGCCAACAGTTTTGTATTCCCTATGACATCAAGCCTTTCAAAGATGAGGTATTGTGTGATATTTCTCCCCTTGAAGTTTGTGATGTTATTTTAGGAAAACCATATTTCTGGAAGCGTCATGATGTGTATGATTCTAGACCCCGTAGTGTTATTATTACTTTGGGTAGAAAATTGTACAAGATACTAGAGGTAGCACCTCCTACTTCTATTTCTTTAATCTCTACTAAGAAACATAGTAAGTTCATTTCACATATCAGGAAGTTTGTCTTCTTTGTGATCCGTGCTCACAATAAACATAAGGTCATTGCCACATCTGTGACCTCTACACATAGACTCTCTTTACAACATAATAAATTGTATAGGATTGTGAAAGAGTACATAGACATATTCTCCTCACCCACTGGGGTACCAATGCACTACCAAGTCAAGCATCCAATTTATCTAACCCCTGGTGCACCTCTTCCTATTGGACCAATATATCAATGCTCACTGATGGAAAATGATGAGATCAAGTGTCATATCCAAGAGATTATTCTAAAGGGGCACATCAGACCCGGATCCTCCCTTTGATAAATCTCGATTGTACTGGTGCAGAAGAAGGACGAGACCAACTCAAGTGGGGGAATTTCTTCAGCGAGATAGACCTGAATTCTAGCTACCACCAAGTTCCCATTGAACCAATTGATTTATGGAAAACAAATTTCAAATCTAAAGAAGTTATCTTCGAATGGCTGGTCATGTCTTTGTCTTAGAAAATGTGCCAGCCACTTTCATGAGGTTGATGGATGATGTATTGAGACCCTTCACCAACTCTTTTGTGGTGGTATATTTGGATTCTTCAACAGAACTTGGGAGGAGCACATGCGGTATATTCAATAGGTTTTGAGCACTCTACGACAACACAAGCTATATGCCAACTTGGAAAAATGCTTCTTTGGAATGAACATGGTCTAATACTTGGGCTACATTGTTGATGATCATGGGGTACATGTTGATCTAGATAATATCCAAGTCATTAATGAATGACCATCCCTGACCACACTAACCGAGCTTCAAATCTTCTTGGGTCTGGCCAACTTCTACCGACGGTTCATGTTGGGATTCTCCCATATTGCATGGGCCCTCAGCCAAGTGACCAAGGGCTATGTCAAGGAACATTTTGTGTGGGGGAAGGAACAAAAACGAGCATTTGATGATCTAAATCATTGCTTGTGCTCAACTCTAGTACTCTCCTTTCCTGATCTGCAACAACCATTCGAGATTGAGACTGATGCATCTGACTATGTTGTAGGCACATTTCTCACTCAGCATGGTCATCCAATGGCATACCATATTGAGACACTCTCAGATAATATATGTAAATAACCCACCTATGACAAGGAAATGTATTCCATTGTACAAGCCTGTCGTTAATGGAAACATTACATTCTAGGAAAGGAGACAATCATCCACACTGATCAAAATCCTCTGCAGTTCATACCGACACAGAGGAAGTTGCAAAATGGCCACCATCAGAAGTGGTCCACCTACCTGCAACAGTTCAATCTCAACATCAAGTATAAGACATGGATCACAAATTGTGTCACTAACTTCCTCAATCAACCTCTCGTGGATGCACTCACCACTATTCTCCATTCCTGTGCACATGAGGCATTTGAGTGGCCCCAACTTCATTAGCAATATCCAGACTTTGCCACCACCTATCAGTTGTTACGTACATGCGTGAATGTCACCGATTTTCACATTCAGGACAAAGTGTTATGCCATCTGGGCCATCTCCATGTTCTTACAAGAGAGTGTGCAAATTTGATTTGAAGATCCCACTACAGTCGGATGGAAGGACATTTTGGTGTGGAGAAAACTATGGTCGTTCTACAGAAACATTTTTATTGGCCAAAACATTGACATGACATCAACAAGTATATGAGATCTTGCACTATTTGTGCCATTTCCAAGCTAGCCATCAAGAAGCAAGGCTTATACACCGCTATGCCTACCCCTAAGAATCCTTGGGAATCCATCTCTATGGATTACATGGCTCGCCTTTCATCCACCAAGCAAGAAAATGATTGTTTATTTGTGGTTGTTGATCAATTTTCGAAGATGGCCATCCTCACAGCCTGCAAGAAGAATATCATAGCACCAAATACTGCCAAGCTATTCTTCAAACGAGTGTGGGTCAATTTTGGGATACCATAGACCATCATATCCGACTGGGACAACAGGTTCCTCAACACATTTTGGTCAAGTCTCTGGTCATTGTTGGACACCAATATCACTAAATCCACTTCTTTCCACCCCAAAACAAATGACCAAATAGAGGATGTCAATCGAATGATTGTGCACATCATGTGCATGTACAACTCTAAGAATCCATGTACATGGGATGAGAGTCTCCCCTATGTTCAACACAGTTACAATAGGGCTCTCCATAGCTCCACCAGCCATAGCCCATTTCAAGTGGGGCTGGGATTCCAACCCTTGGATCCCATTGATGTTGCACTAACTCTTGAAACCAAATAGACAAACTCTTCCCATGTTCAGTCTGAGACCGACAAAGTCACCATATTCATTGAGCAGATTCAACAAATCTGTCAATATGTCCATGAGATTTTTTAGAAATCTAATGCTAAGTACAAGCAGTGCCATGATCAACACAGGGTACTGCACCAGTTTCAGTTTGGAGACGAAGCCTGGTTACATTTGCATAAGGATCATCTTACAGATCCCCATTGGAAGCTCCTCCCACTTCGCTATGAGACTTACACTATCACCAAGTTTTTAGTTTCCAATTCTTTTGAGCTCAACACTCCAACCTTCCTTGGCTTGCATCCAATGTTTAATGTAGACCTCCTTCGACCATATTTTCCACCATTATTGGACACCTTAGAGATTGTAGAATAGGTGAAACCAATAGAGATCAACCCTGGCTACATGGAACAATCATCCACTGATCAGATAGTGGACACACGGGTTAAGGAAACTCACCAGCAGAGGATCCAACTTTATCAGGTCATCAGGGCAGGGAAAATCCTCCACCAAGGAAAGTGGCTCACCCTTGGCCAAATTCAACAGAAGTTTTCTCATGTGATGGGGGAACTCAACAAAATGGAGACCATTGCTTCCTAAGGGGGGAGGACTGATCCAGGTGGATATTGGTGGCCAGCCACCTATTCCAACTAGCTCCTCTTGACAATTTTTAGTTCAACACGTTCTCTTGTACTTCTTTGTAATTGTGGGTTCTACACTTATAGGGATGTATGAATCCCTACAMATATTCTAGGTGGATACTGGTGGCCTCCCACCTAATCCAACTGCCTTATTTTATAWTTTTTCATGTCGGCACATCTTGTTGTACTTCCAGGGTCGTTTTGGGGCCCTAAACAGTGTTGTTTTGGCTCACCACAGTCAAACTATAGACGTAGTCAGAGTTTGGTGGTGTAATGCATATTTCTCGAAAATACCTTTGCAATGGGCTATCATGCACCTAAAATGAAGGTTGTATGCAAAAGTTACGAACCCAAGAGGTTGAGGTACTAACTTAACCATAGGGGCCCACATAACTTTTGGCATTTCATCTCCTAGGGCTATGTTTTTTGATGTCTAGGTTTTTGGCATTCATGAGTAATGTTAAAAAGGCCTCTGGAGCCTCATTGTAATAATTCTGCTCAGATGGATGTATGTAGAAGCCATGTATCTTTTCAGAGATAGCTACCACCATTCGAGCAAGTGTTTTGGTTTGCAGTTTTACAGTTTTAGCCTATTTCATTTA
Source organism: Picea mariana (assembly GCA_032191745.1). Lineage (NCBI taxonomy): Eukaryota > Viridiplantae > Streptophyta > Pinopsida > Pinales > Pinaceae > Picea > Picea mariana. Next base: position 122,366 of record JASDQU010013144.1, on the reverse strand, counting down.
TTCAATAGAAGATATTGTTCATTGGATAAATGTGTTGTTCTTCATATCTCTGTATTTTATTATATTTATTCTGTTAATCAGTTCATCCTGCTCCTAAATCCAGATTAGTTGATGTAATAGAATAATGAATATGATGTGTTTTGAGGTAGAAATAATGTCCCTCAACCCCCCAAAAGTCTCCCTTTCAAGATTGCAAACATTTGGGTCCTGTAGTCACCCATAATCCATATCGGGTGAGACTTCATTGTGCACTTTGTGTGCAGTGTTTCCTTTTGTTCTTCAAAAGGGCTGATGGTTTGCAGGGTTTTGATGGAAACCTAAAGTAGAACATGGGTTAGCACACAAAACCTCCAACAATAGCCCAAGAAGAACCGATGATAGAATGATTCTTTCTCTCAACAACCCCATTTTTCTAAGGTTTGTATGATAATTTCATCTCCCTCTTGATCCCTTCCTCATTACATAAATTATTGAAGTCATTAGAGGTGTACTCTCCCCCATTATTCGACCTTAAGGCCTTGATCTTGTTCCCCGTCTAGTTCTCCACCTGATCTCTAAACTCCTAAAACCAATTGAAGACCTCATCCTTGGTCTTCATAAGAAGATCCACATTTTCCTGGAAAAATCATCAATAAACATTACATAGTATGATGATCCCTATATTGATGCTATTGACATCGACCCATTCACATTTGAAGGGATAAGATAAAATATCCCCTTGGACCTACTCTCGTTTCTTGGAAAAGAATCCTTGGCATTATTTCCAAGTGCAGACTCTCTACACACTCCTTTATACTTAATATTGAACTCTGGAAGACTTGTAACAATCCCCCTCAGAATCGGCAATGATCTATAGTGTAGGTGTCCCAACCTCATGTTCCATAACTAACATAGGTTGTCGCTATCATGTACCAAAGCTTGAATAGTATTTCCTTGCAACTTGAATAAATTTCCCTCTCTAACCCCAATGACCACTGCTATGTCTAGGAAATATTTCTTTATAAATACGAGTACTTTCTCTCTCTGAAAAGTAACCACAAAACCCTTGTCCTCCATAGCTGATACAAAGAGAAAATTCTTCTTCAAAATTGGTATGTAAATCACATCATGGGAATCTAATGAACCTCCTGAATCAAGATGGAACGTAGCTATTCCCTCTCCCTTCACTGCATAACTGGCATCAACACCAAGATGCACATGGACATCTGAGTCCCTCTCCATCAGACTAAGAAATAGGTCTTGTGTTTTTTTCATTTGATGAGATGCACTACTATCTAAGAACCACACACTCCTAGTAGTTGTGATGGTAGAAAGGAAATAAACCAATGAGAAATCCTTCTCAAAATTCATTGTAAACTCATATATATGTGTCTCTACTGATGTTTTTGTCTACGTATTTCCTTTACCCTTATTATTATTCAGACACTAAGATGCATAATTTCCATTATTATGACATGAGAAGAAATTTATTTTACTGAATTCCTTCTCCTTCCCTTCTTGTGATGATTCTCCATGACTGTTACCCTTATTTTTGTTAATGACAAGAGCCAAGTTATCATCACTACTTCCATGTTTGCTGATTTTGGACTCCTCCTGAGTCTCCTCTTGGATGCAATCATCCCAAAGTCTCTTCCAATATGTGATATTTTCCTGAGCACATACTCCCTTGAAAAATGGTTCCCATGACTTGGGAAGACCATTCAATGCCACATTCATGAGCTCCGCATCCTCCATTATCTCCCCTATGACTGCAAGTTGATCACATAATTGAGTGATCCTCATTAAATATTTAGTAACATTGTCAGATCTAGACATCTGGACCGATCTGAGTCTATTCCTTAAGACAATATTCTTATTCATGTTAGTTCTCTGGAATAAACCTACCAAGGAATCAAACATCTCTTTGTAATTATTCTTATTTTATAGTTGAGGAATTAGATTATCCTTCATTGAATCCAATATGACCATTTCTGCTTTGATCTCCTTCTTCACATGTGCTACCAAAGCTACCGGATTTAATGGTGGAGAAACTTTTTTTTCCACTAACTCCCAAAGGTCATACTCCTTCAACACCAAATTCATTCTTGCTTTCCAAGATAGGAAGTTGGATGCTCCATCTAATTTGTATTCAACTCTAAGAGGTGTTGATTCCATGAATTTAAACCTAATAAACTACCCTAAAAGTAACCTCTTGCTAAAAATGCTCCTGTACTAACCTGTTCAAATTTGTACGCTCTTGTCACCACTGAAACCAATGTATTTATGTGACTTCCCTTACTAAAATCCACATATATATGTTATTGTTCTTACTTCAACCCAAATATACATGCTTGTCTCCAAAGAGACTCGCGTATGTACATGCATGTTCCTTATGTAACCTACATATAGATCTATATGATTGCAAAACCCTAGTTTTGCCTCGGTACGATTGTTTCCCTAAAACCCGTCCTTCAATTTTTTCCTGTTGGTTATAGATCTCAAAAGATCTCTTGCAGATATGATAGATATTCTATCAACTACTATGGATCTGATATCGAGATTCCTCTTAGAGCATTCACTTTAATACCATGTTGAAATCCTCTTACTCGAGCACCTAGGTATCTTGTTATCTAGTAATTTCCTTATTGCAAATTAGATTAGCATCTCACAAAACAAAAATACACTGCAAGAATATTCAACTCAAAATAAACTAGCGGAAGCAATACTGGAAATCAAATCATGCACACATAAAAACCAATATTTTTGGGTATATACCCCTATAAAAACCCCAAAGGGAAAAAAATTACTGAGATGATTTCATTATGATAAAATAAGGGCTCTCATAATAGGGATAATGACCCAATAAGAGAAATACAACTGCAAAAAAACCTAGCAAAGTTTGATATGTTGTACAACCCAGATATGGCATGCGTTTTTAGGTGTAAGGACCTTTCCTAATGTAAACCCACTGTGGCTTCCTTTGTTATCTCTTCTCCTTGAATTGATTTTTAGGTGGAAGTGCTTCTCCACCTATCTGATATCTCCTTCAATCATAGTCCTTCGTGATCCAAGATCTGAGAAAAAATCTTTCTTTTCTCAAGTGTCAATTCTATCAAGTGTCATCTCCTTCACCCTAGCCTTGATTTTATAATATTGAGTTATGACATAACACTAATCTCCAAAGTGATTGACGACCAAGATTAATTCTCACCTAACTTGAGATCAATGGCTAAGATTAAATGCTAATTAATTTTATCATTTCCTTAAATAACTCAACTAATTAATAAAATTACTTTACTTTAATAATTCCTTTAATTAAATTAAAGTCAAGGATAGAAGTCTTTGGATGATTTCCACACCTCTAGACACATAGACTTGTGCATAAATACATGTCCAATGATACAAAACATCAACAAGTACAAAGGAGAAGGAACTCTCTATAGAGTTACCTAAGACCTGTGGCCTATTATCATATTATAGAAAATTAACCCCCTCAGTTATTCTCTCTAATTTTATCACTCCTAGTTTTTCTTCTCTAATATGAAACAAAATATAATAACATAGAGTGGAACACCTTCTCCTCCTAGTGGCCTAGTATTTAACATAGCGTGATAGTTGTCTAGGGTTAGGGAGTTAACTTCCTCAACCCTAAATTAGTGATCAAGTTTGGAACTTCTAGAATTTTCTTAGAAAATAAACTATGTGGCTAGCCCCACATGTTTAAGTAATGGAGGATGATGTGGAATCCACTTGCACCATGGTCATCAATACTCTAGGTACCTCAAAATGGATCCAAAATGTTTTATACATTTTGGACCCAAATTTCCAAATTTGGACCGGTTGCTAAAATAACTCTACAAGTTGATTCCTTCAATTTTTTCACCCATAAAGAATAGAGATGGATGAAAAATAATATAATGATCTATTTGGGATCAAAGGGAGAGAGTGGTAGAGGGAGGACATAAAGGGATATGGAGAGAAGGGGAGAGAGTGAGTGAGACAGAGAGAGAGTGGTGGGAGAGAGAGAAAGGTAGAGAGAGGGAGAGACTGGAAAAGAGG